>DWGJ01000519.1:0-29242 GCA_018246895.1 Aspitha aspitha aspitha | reverse complement strand
TACCTATCTATGTAACCTAACAACATCTTATAGTGACCATATCAATATTTAAAACCTTTAACGTTTTAACTAAATATATTGACTCGGCCTTCGCATGAAAACACAATTTATCTCACAAGTAATACACATATAAATTAAAACGTTTATCGCGATTACTATGTAATTACATATTGTAGTTGAGAATAATGCTTATAAATAAAATACACATAAGTACTAAAGGAGGATAATCGACATTCCGCACACATGAGTAAAATACGAAATCAATTGAAATATTTGTCGAGACAACAAAATTCAGCTGAAGCGAACGGGACCGAGGAATGTGGTACAGTACTTGTCTTCTTGGATTAAAGGGCGAAAAAACCAATCTTAAATCTATTTTGTGAAGCCATTCATCTTAAAAATGGAGGAATAAAACGTGGGCTCTTAGTGGAGCACTTATTCGCTGAATACAAAATATTGCCCTGATAGCCGTAAGGATATTTTCAAGTTGCGACAAATGTGGATAAACAACACCTTCCAATGTTTATTAAGGTTCAGAAGACTCTGAAGAAAGCAACATTAAGGAAATAAGAGATATATTCTTATAAAAACATGTTTTTTCCTCTTGATTGGGTAGGTTATCAAACTCGGCTTTCGCAATAAGATGTTTTTAACGTTTAAAATCGGTTGTGTCAGACAAAAACATGAATCATATTTATAAAATAACCAAAGATCCACGTGTTAAAAAAATATGGTTTTTACTTACGAGTATATCATACGTGGAGTAGTGTAGGATCTTATAAAAAATAATCACAAAGATCAAGAGAAAAGATAATCTTCTCATTATACAAAATAGGATACTTTCAAAAGAATCCGGTACATTCATACCATACCCGAATTAAAAAGGCAATGACCTTTCAAAGAGCCTAAAAGGCTTAAGTACACACCGGGTCTCTTTTCTCACAAAAGAGTCAATGCAAAGGGTCACAGTCCAGTTTGACCTATAATTAACTCAGTATGGTACTTCGGGCGCTCCTTACATTACAAGTTGGATCGTTTGCACAGTTTGGGACCAAAAAGACGATTTTGACCGTATCTGACGTCCAGTTGAGAAATTCGGGGGAATGCAATGACTCGTGAAATTGTAATGAAAATGAAATCTAAAGGGACTAATCTCGCCCATCCCAAATTGTCTTGGTTTGTTGGCAAGTTTTACCAAATTATGCTAAACCTTAGTTGAACATGCCTATTCTAAGTTTATCTTTAAGAGTTTGATCTGCAAACACATCAACCACATGGGTTGGTAACAAAAGTAAATGATCAAATGGAAAACAAAGCCAGCACCAGAATACACATTCCCGTGAACGGGGAATAAGCGAATATTTCGTGTACAAAACCCGTTGGATGCCAAATAACTCATTTGGAAGAACCTTTTAGTAAACGTTTTGCATTATACAGGGACCTAATGAAGATAAGGTATTACATTACCTGTTAGCCTCTCTCTCATTACTTTCCTGCAAGATGAAGCTCTGAACTAAATTGCCTTACCTGAAACAAACAAAATTGAACGTTGTTAGCTAGAGTACTGAAGGATACCTAAGAATTTAAAGATATAGATATTAGCCATTTCGTTGCGAATTGTTTCAAGTCTGCATATATTTACGATTATAGTTATACATGTTTTGTCGATACTTTAATACAAATAAATTAAACAGTTTCGTAATAAAGCATATTACAACTAATGAACTTATTTACTTAAAACGTTACACATTATACATATGTACCGACTTAAAACTCTTATCTGTGTTGTTCGTAATAAATGTTTGAAAAGAATACTGTTTCCGAATTTTAGCTTTTTGCCACTGTTGCTTAAAAAGTTCGTGTTGCGAGATAAATCTGTTAGAAATAAGCATACATTACGCAATATCGCAAGGTGCAACATCTGATTGTTATGCGTCTCTAACAAGTAAATCTAGTTTTATTCCTGCCATTCCGATGAGAACGTGATCGGGTTTGACCTGACCGAGTTTTATTGGCGTGGTTTGTATTCTATCTAAATCTTCAATAAAACAATTTGTTTTTTATCGGTCTTCATAGGTAGAGACATTTATTTGTACAAACGCGTAATAGGTGCTTGATTAACCGTTTGGTTAGGTTAGGTTAGGCGACGGTTAGTGAATGCGGCCAGATATAATATGATGGGTAATATTCCATTCGACTGTACTTACTTCAAACTTAACTGTACAAATATTTTTGTAACTTGATTGATGGCAGTCTGGCCTGCGGCTGCATAAAATAGCTACGCCCGCTAATTTGCGGTAATAATCTAGTACATTAATTACTCCTTGTGGAATGTACAACAGACGCTTAGACGAGATTAAATGATATGGAATGGAGAGCCGTAAGCAAGATTCTCGTTTGAAATATACATATAAGCTTGTTCATGAAGGCACGATTCATATGAGTATTTCATTTGCTATCCTGAAATTTGATTAGGTATCTCGCTCACAACGTATATCTGTTGATAACCGTACCTACGAATTACGACGACGATTAACCATTTAAATACAGTGGTTTGAATTATCAATTTAATTCAGCAAACGAGCACTCTATATTTACTGTTATTGGCTGTAATACTAAGGAAACCTAAGGCTATCCTAAGCCTAGTTGCAGATATTGCTAATTGTGAGACCTAAACTGAAATATTTCGTGCGACACAATAATTAACTATCTACATTGTTTTTGCATATGTATTACAATATGATAACGTGAATCTGCTGCTATGCGGCAGATAACAATGTAAGAAGCTACTGAAATGTAAATGCACACAGATAATTCTACCTTCTATATACATATTACTTAACATACATACATACATGACATTTTAAGAGACGTGAATATATTTGTTTTAAGAAATGTTTTGTTAAAAAAAATCAACGTTTTCAAATAAAATATTGAAAGGAGTTTCTACTTTCCAGTTTTACCTCAATAAAAACCAATATTGATAACTTTAGTATTAAAGCACCGTACTTAATGAGTGTAATTAAAATTTTATGCTCCCACGAACTTTATTATGGGTCCTGCACTCTCGGCTTTAATCTCTGCACAGCCCCTTGCAACCGTAATTATAAGGAGAGTTGATTAAAATATTAACATTGTTATTACACCTATTAAGTATTAAACCCGTAAGTGATTTCTGCTCCTACCTAAAATCGTATATAGGTACTGCTCCAATTCATTCTTAATTATATTTACCTTTTCATCTTAGAACTGTTGACACAGATTATGCATAGATAAATATACGATTACTCAGAGTAAACGCGGCTACATGATTTTATATTTTGCCAATTTTTCACAATAGCACGTCAAGCAGCAATCATCGCATTGTTTTATTTCACCGCGAATGAGGAAGCTCCTGTTTGCTGCATATATTTTTTTAAAATACAATGGTCTAGTAAAGTCGCCATTAAAACAGAAAACCTGGCTACGAGTATAATACTTTTAACAAGAAGGGTCAAATATCTGATAAAGACTACTCAACCCCACAAGATTAGGGTGACTTAAGTTTACTGATTGCGTTGGACAATGGCTACGCACAATAGATTATGTCTTGGCTCAGTGTGGTTCTCACAAAACTACAATGGACCACAAAGGGATGCTGTTATTCACACAGTTAACTCTGTGTTATATTGTTTTGTTTGTTGTTAATGTGAAGTTATTATAATCGTTTGGGTTTCGGTATAAATGAATTTAATGATTTTAATATACAGGTTGTTTTAATAAAGCACAATATAATGTTTTAGCTTACATAAAGAATGTTGCGAAAAGTAACCAAAGAGTAATCCGATAAATAGATAAAACTTGGAAGGAAATTAAAAATATATGTACGGTAGGATTTTTCAAAGCAAGGGAAAGGGAGCCATATACCTATTAAAATACCTTCTATTACTAAGATATGTAAGTTATCCCCTTTTGTGAAATGATCTTCGAGATTGCAGATGGATCAGTCACACACGATACACAATTTTCATACTAAGCAATAATCGTGATATGCATGTTTTATAAACAGTTCTTTAAAGTATAATTTAAGTTTAATTTAACGATCAATCGACTTCGGACACCTGTATCTTGATTGTACTGCACCTTATTCGAAAAATGTAACAACATTACAAGGTATGCCAAGGGAAGGTGCCGAAACAATGAGCACCGAAATCAGCCCTTACCCCGAGGGCAATAACCTTTTTCTTTGCAATGTTTGCTCAGACATCGTTATCAGAAATTTATTCATGAATATTTGACTTTTGTTCAATAAATACAAAGAAGAAATTGAAATCGAATTGGAATGTTTTTTGGCATTAGTTTACTCGTTAGTCAGTGAACTAATGTGACGGAGACAAACCTGTTGACAAGACACCGACATGCGAAAATTATTCAGTTTCGAAGAATAACAAATATTCAGTTTCGAAGAATAACAAATATTTTAATATAACGTTCTATATTTAGGTCACAGTCACAATGGAATTTTCTACTGTTACGGCAATTTTTTTTTAAATAAAATCTATACATACATACCGATACATTATGATGCGATACATTAATGTATACATACATATACGCTATTATTTCGGTATAAAAGTTTCGCGGACGGACATTAAAGATATCGGGTGAGTCAATCTAATACCAATGAACGGTAATAATAATTGGTCTGGTGTTATTTAAGATCGAAAAAGGGTCTAAGCCTAATTAACCATTTAGACTCAGGTCACCTGTGGGTCTATTTCATCATTATCTTTTTCTCTTCTGCCACGGGTCTCATGTTCTGTCACTTCTGTCATAATGAGAAGTTTTTATATGAATTCAAATGCGTATTTTCCAAAAGCAATGAGTAGAATCCAATTATGTTGAGTGTTTGTTTACTACTTCTATTACAAAAACAAATAAAAAAGTACTGATTTTATGCGTTTTTAATTTTCTTCTCTCCCTGTCTTTCTTCGGGCACAAAGAAGTGAAATGGAAGGCATTAAACCGACATGCTTCTCACAATAGCTCTTTATAAGTCTTTGTGCTCGATTCAATGGGACACATTCTCTGTTAGTCGTTAGTTCGTTAACCAAGTCCTAATACCCAAACGGTAATGATTAGGTAAGTAATTGTCGGCATTTATCATTATTAAGAACAAACTTAAATTGTTAGTAGAAGATACATTACGTCAGGGGTGAGTTTGATTTCGTTTGAGTTCGTTTTCATTTATGATATTTATCTTTTTATAGCTTAAAATTGAAGTTTTAAGTTGGTACTGGTACCTCAATAATTTTTTTAATCATTGTAATAATGAGGTACTTATCTAAAACAAAAACCTGAGTGTATTTAAAATTTCAGGTTGCAGTCAAGTCAATTGCAGTCAAGCTTCGGAGGCCGAATGTTCGGCGCCGTACCTTAGGCAGATGGCTCGTGACATTAAGAGTAATTGGCAATTTCGTCTTAATTCCACTATTGTATTACTGTCCTTCATAAAATAATATTAAGATCAGAAAAGCGTCTTAACTCGAACGTAATTTTAGGTAAGTACTCGTTGTAAGTAATTGTAATACTGATGCAATATTCATATAAGTAACTTATACATCATAAAGTTATTTTTCCGTCTATTTCATTGCCATGTAAGTATATACAATAAGCGTGCTTACATGTCTACTTACGTAAAACGGCTGTTATAAATTTGCTTAACTTTGTTCTAGTCCAACACTGCGTAGCCTATATTGTAGTTTATATTATTTGGCTTTCGTGAACATTGAATCGTAGTTACTATTGTTAGCTCAAGTTGATTAGCGTTCGGCGTGGCGAATAATCCCGAGGGATACGAACGCACGGTTAGTGCGAAACGTGAAATGAATAAGTTGTGCGAATATCAGAAGTTTCCGAATTGAAGACACAACAAGTGTTTAAACCCTTAACATATATTATTCATGTATTTCTATGTATTATGTATGTATATTACAGTCTACGATAGCTTTACCCTGGGCCGTGATTTAGTTGAAATATCTAATTAAATTTCCTACCTCATGTCGTAAGCTTAATGAAATACTCCTTTGTTTTGGAAACACTCTTACAATGTAATTACCTCTTAGTAACACTAATAATTGATTACCTCCCGAAGAAAGGTACTATGGTCCTTATAAAACCAAAATATAAAACTATGTATTAATTTTTGCTTACTTTGAGTAAAAACAACTTCAAAGTACAATGAAGAAAAATTTGGTATTTAGATTAATATTATAAATAAAATGGCATGTCTCAAAGACTATTTATTGTCAATAAAGTCTCCCTGTTTTATTCAAAGCTATTTACTTGACGCTGTACTAAAAATAAACCAATGCATACGTACGCATATCTAACTAAGCTAAGTTACAATATCGAGTTTCGTTGACCACCAAAACTTCAAATTGTCGAGGGTCTTTATATTCGGATTTTAGATTAAAAATTAGGGTTGATCCCTAACGGTGACAGTGTATTGTAATGCATCACAATAGTGTAAGCCTCCAATTACAAGGGTCGTTCCTGTGACGTTAAAAAATGCAAAAATTTGAAATAACTATACTCAATGCAGCTTTACGTTGTAATATATATCGTAATTCGCTATTGAATATTTTTGTGTCTTGCACTGGTTTTATAAATTTTGTTCTTTTTGTCTAAGAAAGGAAATTGAAATTTTTCCATTAATTTTTATTACATATTTTTTTTATTATTTTAAATAAAACCCTGGACTACATTAAATGATCAGTTTTACTTATAATTTGCTGACCGTTGACTTCATACGCATTTTTATTGAACTTTTTATTTTATTTTTTACTTCCCGTTTATTTGTTTATCTTTTATTTTCAAAGCCAATTCTTTTATTTTTTACTCTTTGTTAAGTGATAAAAGTATCAAATTGTCGCTCTCTCAATGTAAGAAACTCCAGCATCTTGTTGATTTAAGAAGTTATTACATATATTTAAATAATTGGTGCAACAGTGCGTGAAAACAGAGGGTTGAATAGTTGCATTTAATCATAAATTTAGCAGGGGATTACTCGTGTACAATATCAGGTCTTTAACACTTTGTAATAAAGGTGAAAATAAGTGATATGATTTATTTGCGATATTTAACGTAATACCACGGAGGGTGAATGACCTGATGGACATACGTGATTAAAATTATAAACGTGTTAATTTATTCAGAGATAAAATCTAACACAATGTATTCCCGACATGCGACAGTATGTAGAAAATGAGCCGTATAATACAGTTCATCCTATTCAAAGCAAAGAGGCGATATCAGTGTACTACACTACATATCCGATTATACAATAGATATATTAAAGGCAGGGAAAAACTGATGACACTGAGTCCACGTTCAAAATATCAAGAAAGGAAAGAAAGAAATAAATGTGTTTTCTTGTCTTCTCTCTTGTTTCCTGTTTCCTGTTTCTGTTCCCGCATTTAAGTCAAAATTCATAAAGAATGTACATATATCCATGGCAAAACTAAACGAAATAAATTCCTCTATTAAAGATTTAAGTCCCGTATAAACAGACACAGGAAAAGCCAACGGGACTACGTTGTAAATAAAGAGATTTATTCAAAATTTCAATTTCATACAAATTTATGCCTTACGACTAATGCCTTAGTGAGTATATTTCCAATTTGGGGTAAAGCTCTGAGTCGGTAATATATTTCTAATTAGTGTTTTCCGCTCTTCTAAGCAGCTAAGAGCCTGCTTTAGTGTTATGAGATTGTCTTTTCGTTTTTCGTACCAACGCAGTAGTCGTCGAATTATTTTCATTACAATTTACGTGAATTCCTTTTTACCCGACTGTAAGGAGAGGTAATGTTTTTCGGGCGTATCTTGTTTCCTTTTTAAAACATTGACTGTGATCAAATGTTAGAATGACGGAAAATTCTTGCTATTAGGAATCAGTATCAATGAACACATTTTTAAGTGTTTCTTCATTAATGTAGGAAATGAAAATAATCAAATAATACCTTCATTAGACTGGTCTCTCGGTATAGTGGTAGAACCTGACTGCTAAACCAGAGGCCGTGGGTTCGATTCTCAACCAGGACAAATATTTGTGTGAGAAGCATATTTACTTGTTTTGTGACTCGGTGTAATAGATATACCTAAATAAGTATTGTATAGTATGTCATTTATGAAACTAATCTTAGTACAGGCTCTGTCTAGTTTGTGATTAGGTGGCCGTATGTTATTTTTAGTGGGCAAGATATGCATGCGCCTGAATATCCCTTAAAATATAATTCCTTAAGATCAGAAGACTGCTTAAAAATTCCGCCCCTTTAGTGGGATCGATGGTCACGGCGGACGTGAAGTTACATTGTAGTGGCTTATTATGTACTTAATATATACATATATACAAAAATGGATCACTGAAATGTTCGTACACGTATAACTTCCAATCGACCGCACCAATTTGGATAAATCTTTCTTCTGTGTTCCTTATTGTCAGGAGAAAGTTGGTAGATAAAACAAAATTAAATTATAACAAATATTTAAAAATCTCAAAAAACTGATTATTGATTGTTACGCGGTACCTACGAAATTTGCCGGGGCAGCCAGTTATTATTAATTACGCATTTTTTTGTGGCCCATCATTAACGACCAGCTAGACCCGATGGTCACAAAAGAACCTCATTTTAGCGGCGATAAAAGTAATGCCCGAAATAATATGTCCGCTAACATAATAAAAATGGCAGTAATAATTCCATGTCCAATAAAACGACGGAGCGCAAATTGAAAGCGAGAGACACTTTATAGGAGTGATAACATAAAGTAGGGTCATATTAACACAAGGTCAGGTTTAGTTGCAAATTAAGAACTTCGAAAGTAATATCAAGGATGATTCATATTCAAATCAATTAATGGTCTATTTTTGTAACGGATAAAAATGAATACTAATAAAATATGCACAGGATTTTTATTATCAACTTTTTGAAAATTTTACGGTTGCTATTCTTTTTAACGTCCTACCTTAAGAGCGGAACGTTTGCGACATACTCCAGCATTCTACTTCAATGCAAACCATGTAATACATTTTCTTAGTTACCTACAATTATTGGATTCAATCGATATATTTAATATAAACATGGAATGTGACATTAAAATAAATAGATATAAGAAATACTCATGATATCACGTGTACTCGCTTCCGCTTCCTCTCGACGTATTCGTTCTTTTAGATAGAGAACAAGGGTTCCCTCATACATATAAGCCATGCAGGATTTAATTGGACACTTCAACAGATCATAAATTTGATTTTAACGAGCATGAACGCAATTATTAAAATGTTTGTGAACTCTTTTTAAGTGTAGAGAATCGAATGTGATGCAGTTTTAATTTTTTAAAATATGACTCGCATAAAAAGCTTTACAGGTTATCCTGTGTATTTTGTGTAATATTTTAGGAAACCGCTGGAGTGATAGTATTTGGTAGACACTAAAGACATTATTATTACCTATTGGCAACAATGCCAAACCTTGCCACTGCTACGAAAACATTCCTATACTTGTGAATTTCTAACGATTTCGATGAGAGAAAATGATATACAACAACTGTAAACAGTATTATAAGTATTATATTACATAGCGCTTGCCTACAGCGTAATTTGTACACCACTTTCACCACGAAAACCTAATTCCATTAACATATTTTATGAATTTTACTAAGGAACATCTCTGAAATTAAACTTTCACCGCATATCTCTTGAATTGAAATTAATTATTTACGATGCTTAAGTTGACATCGTTGAGCCAGCGGGATTTGCTTAAGGTATTTTTTAAACTTAATATTAATTTATTTGTCTAATGTTCAGGTGTATTGAGAGTGAGACTAAATATCAAAATTTTTCTATCGCGACTTTGGTGTACAACACTGATATTTAGTGTTGAAATCATTATTAAGTTACGACTAATCTGGACCTTTTTCCTCCACTTTCGTATAATAATCTAGTTCAATTCAAACGTACTATAGTTATTTTTATAACTAACGTGCGAATAGAACTTCATATAGATAATTACGTGTGAATGTAATTGTATCTATTGTTTTTAGCAGTTTCGACACACTATTTAAAAAGTTCGTTTGCACTAAGAACTTAATTCAATTAGGTACCTACCATTTCATGTCTAAAACCCGAATAATAATAAACACTACTACAATAAGACTTTAATGTAATTATTTTTAAATTTTAGTGAGGTTAGCAGAAAACATAATCCATACTAATATTATAAGCGTGAAATGTGAAAGTATGTTTGTTTGTCTTTCTTGCATTTCAAAACGAAGCAACGTATTGGTATGATTTTTTATGTGGCTTTAATTGAAGGGCTTGAGAGTACCACACTCTACTTTTTCCGAGTAAAATACCTCATTTTCAAACAAAATGAATTCTAAATAAAACGCGGGCGAAGCCGTGGTTAACAGTAAATACGTATACAAATAGTGTTAAAGTTATAATAATACTTAAAAACAAAATCGAAAAAATTGCATCACGATACAACAATAATAGGGTACAAAAATATCGTATTTCGAGGGGTCCTGTGACAGGTAATTCGACGACACTATTAGATCAGGATTAGTTCTATTGTGGATAGAATTCATTGAACCTAACGCGTTGGTATTAGGTGAGCGCGGCTTTTTCTAGCCAATGGAATTTTACGTGAATTAAAATGATTCGGAGATTTTTCTAATTATACTTTAAACAACGAAAACAATTGCCTTGAGTAGAATTCTTCACATAAATGTATGGAATAAAATGAAACTGTGAATGAATAAAAGTAACATGCATCAGTAATCGTTCTCGCCTGTTTCGCAGGTATAGGTAAATAATGAAAAAAGTCGGAAAAATTAATGTCATGCGTTGGATATTAATTACAATAAAAGTTTAAAAAAAATTTAAAGATTTATTTTTCCCCTCTAATGACAAAGAGTTTCACTGAATTTATTAAATAGCACTCTTTGTAATTTCTTATTAAATTTATATATATATTTAATTTATTTATTTATTTTATTTTTATTTATTTATATATATAAAGTTAATTAATGAAATTAATCCACTAAAAGATAAATACAATGAAACGTTTATTATGTTTTGATGCTTTTGACTTACCAAAAATATATTTGAATTAAATTTGCCAGTATTCCTTAATACTTTAATAGCACCAACTTTTTATTCCATATATGGATTAAATACATTAAATCTAATAATCTATTTCCTTATTTCCATTTTCGACGTCGAATTGCCAAAGTTTGTGGTTGAATTGCATGTTGGAAGTTTCCGATTACATTCTAAATCGGAACAAACCGCTATTCTGCGTACGGAAACTTCATTATATTCCAGCGTTCAAATGATTCATGTAGATAGGTATATTTATACTGCTATCCCGTTTGATTCATAGTACCCTTAAACTTCTGCTACTATTAGTGTAGTATTGTATTTGGAAATAGCTAAACAGTTGTCAAGGATATATAAAGTTTTATACATCAAATATCATCAAATATTTGAAATACATGTATATCATAATAATTCAATGTGTAGAATAAGAGTATAAAAATTCATTTTATTGATTTACTCTTAAACCCATTCCTGTGAATAGTCATACTGTCATCTCTTAATTGAATAACTGATAATGACAGCAAAAACTGACAAATAAATAAAGATAAGCACCAGCCAAGCCATGTGGCGTCCTACAACGTGAGCATCTAATCAATTAATGACAGTTTTATCGAGTCTATGCCCTTATTGGTACAACAATGGCGCACGATTTGTCAATCAATAGATTTATGGTGGATTGTAACAGATGGTGGAGCGGTATTCCATTGATGCAGAGATAAACAGGTAAAAATAGCACACAATGTTTTTCACGCAGATATCCAATCATTGCCTTTGATGGGTTCATATCTGATAATAAGATCTACAGCGTGTACCGAGATTAATAATAAAGATTTTTAGCTTTTCGAATGTTAAGTTCATTGTTGAGTAATCGAGTCAGATCCGAAAATATTCTCAAGCCTTAGTTGATGGAAACAGAAGGTTCTATTTAATTGTAAGTAAATATGTAGCTACCATTTCCGCTCTTAATTTGACCTACTGGTCGCATTTAAGCAAGTCCACGACTTATATTTTGGTTACAGATATAAACGTGGCGTTCGCATTTAGACCTTCGGAGAAACTAAAATCCGTATAAAATTCTAGACCAGCTTGAGATTGAACACAGAAAATGGGTTACAGTGTCGGCCTAAAACTCGGCGTCTATATCTTTAACCGCTGAAGCAATATGTATTTTATTATCGTAAGCGTTTTGACATTTTGACCCATTAATTTATTAGTGGCTCTATTTTAGAAAAGAATTTCAGAAATAACTTTAACTAAGTTTAAAACGAGCTTTATTCTCCAAGTCTGGTCGTAGGTCACTTTGGTAGTGCAGCTAATTATGTAAAGAACATGCGGGTAATTAAATAACGATCGTTAATTAATTACATCCGAAGCATGTATTAAATACACTTGCGACAAAAATCTACAACCCAACAGAATTCCCATACGAAGGAATCTAGTAACTATCGTAACTCGTAAGATACTTTTATATACATACATAAACACTGATGTTTTGTAGTATTAAAAGATTAAAAGGAAGGATATACGATCCATAATTAAAAGTATTTTAAACATATATAGGATTAACGCTTCAAACCCTTTAAGGTTCAAGCATTAAACTTTTCTTCGGGAGATTTTAATATTTATCATGAGACATAATATTAATTTATTAACTCTCAGAGCGTGTTTAAGGATAAGTCAAATGGGCACAAATGTTTTACAATAAGTACCTACCTACTACGATTGATATATTACTAAGTATATATTTAGATCTTTTATTACTAATTTAAGTTCTATAATGTAATTATGGACAAATTTGGACAAAATACTGAATACCTGAATAGTTTAAAATAGATAATTTTTTCTTTGTCCTGTTTAGCTATTATTGAATCACCGTTGTGAATAAACCTTTATGGAATTAATGAAAAGCTTCTCTTAAGTCGTCGTTATTTTTAGAAAAGAGAATGAACTTTATTTTTAAAAGCTATTTATTCTCACTATATTTTCGAAGATTAACGATGTGCAAACCTCTACTCTTTTCGTAAATTTGACCGTAACTTATATTTTGCCCGAAAGAGGTCGTTAAAGGATATCTTAAAAGTGAAACAGTTTTTGTCGGTTATAACGAGATGCACACTCAAGTGAGCTTTATAGGTTGGAGATTATTAAATTTGAGCCTTCAAAGGCTTGAAGTGGAAGGGAATAAATTGTTTTCTGAACAAAAACAGAACTCAATTATCATTTGAAACCCTACCAAAGTTGTTATTTTTTAAAAAACATCTTTGAACAATAGCTCGAAGCTAAATCTTTTTACAGCGAATATACTTACGATAACATATTTACGATTACCTACTGTTTTATTTTGAAAGTACACTTTTAGATATGCCCGGCTGATTATTTAATGGAGCTTTATATCCATTATTTTGATTTATTATATATGACACAACAAAATCCGATATTTATATTTGAGGACTTCCTTCTAGATTCCGCAATATTTTGTTCATAGTACTTAGTAGTTTTTCTGCGAATATAAGTAATAATTTTTTGCTTTAATATTCGCATTTTAATATTGGTACTAATATTGCAATAGATCACCGGATCAGAGTGAAAAAATTAAAACTTAAATACATTTATCGTAGCAACCATTCATGGGACCTAGCAGGACCTATTCGTAGTTCAATCTAACATCAATCTAGCTGATAATATACTAAAATTAATAAGTTTTGAATATACACAGTACACCAATGCAGTGTTAATATTGTGTTCTACATGATAAGTATTTCAAACATAGTAATTCTACAATCATTCGTAATATACTAGGCTATTTTTAATCGGTTAAATTCAGTAATTGTTATAATAGAAATATTGTTACTTATTCATGACATTAAAACATTTGTATACCGATGTCATTACGTTCGTAGCACTTAGCCTAAATCTTCAAATCATGCAAATTAGGTTAATTCAATACCCTAAACTAAGAGAGTGAAACGAAGTAAACAGGCAACCCAAATTTCACGCGTTGTAACAACCGATAGGAATCGGTTGTGACATTTCGTGACAGTTCGTGCGAGAATATTACGGTTAACCGTCCATTATTGACACCAATAGTTACAAAAATATTGTTATAGTAAAAACTGCTGTGAAGTCTTGCTGTTGAGTTACATTTTTTTCAACAGTATTCGGAAAAAGATTTTAACGTTTTAAATAATGAGCACTAGTTGTTAGCTGCGGTTTCCACCGCGCCATCAAAACAATTTAATTTGTTCACAATTCATATCGTTACTGTGGCCGTAACGTCATCTATAGCGCTTATTCGATTAAAACATGTTTTCTCGTGAAAACGAGTTATTTTGTCGTGACAAAGAGTAGCCTATGACAATCCTCAGCCTTTCAACTATGTCCATACCAAAAATCATATCTATTCGTTGCTCCGTTTATAAAATGATAGGAATTAGGGATGATAGGAATTAGGGATTGATGCCGATAGAAACAGAAGTATTTTTAAAACGCTTCATGAGAAAACTTGATTTTATACATGAGCAGAAAGTTACTTGTCACTACATTCCTCCAATGAAAATGAGGGTAAGAAGTTTTAATAACGTTCATAGTACCTACCTCCTAAGTTTAATCTTAACACAATCAATGAAAATCACAGTATTGCACCGACAATTAAAAAAAATATGTATTGGACTAAAAGTACAAGTGCTTCCGTCGGAAATAATTAAGAATATGGCAAAAAGGTGATAATTAAATCAGAATCAAGCAGGACTAGCAGAGCGTGGCGTCACGCGCCGCGTCCGGAACGACCCGTTGGCTACAATCTGTATACATTTCCTTCTACGTATTGGTGTTATTACTGAGTATTGTGTTACAAACACATTGACATACTATATGGGCAGGTATCGAGAGTTATATAACTGAAAGCCGTGAACCAGGGAATTGTAGTCAGAGATTATTACCACATAATAAGCGGGTATGTGCTATACTGTTTATACCAATTCATGTTAAGAGATCACAACTCTGTATGTAATCTTGAAAAAAACCATCGAAAGCCTCTAGAAAATACCTTTAAGATGTAAGTTATAAACTTCAAATATGTACTCGTATGTGTCCAACCTAAAAAGGACTAAAGTTCACTTTTAAATCCGTCATAAATGCACTAGTAATACGATTAGTCGCCGTAACGAGATACATACATACATATGTAGGTACTACGATTAATCGACAACCTCAACATAACATAGTCCACATCTCCCGTATCAATCAAACCTTATTTATAACAATGCAAGTATTGCTGCTATGATTAAACCTTAGGGTACTCATAAAATATTATAAGCTCTATGTTATTACAAGAAAGGATGCTCTCTTACTTGCTATAGATTTAGATTTTATACTTCCTTCGAAGCCATAGAAATAACGCGTTCACGTTTCGATTTAACGAACGAACGTTACTACCTTCAGGAAGCCTTCCATTGTGTAGAAGCCGCATGGTAACCACAAAGCTCATCTAACCTTTCCACGAATACGATTTGTATAAAATTTGAATGCTACATAAATATTAGGACTGTGTCTAGAGGTTATTTACTATGTTTCATATCTTAATTGGCTTGCTTAACTGATTAGTTACGTTTTCTCATTTACCGGCGCGGAATCGTTAATATTTTCCAAACAATACTTTGGTTTCAATTTATCAGCATATTTTTTCAGTCATGAGAGATATTCAAGCAAAAATCACAACTGGTTTTACTTACTATCGAATTTATAATATTTCTTTAATAAAAAAAAAACAATTTATTTAAATACGTAAGTGAATAATTATGATGATATATGTAAAGATACAAGAATACAATATAAGTAGGTAATTTAGATATTATTGCGAAAGTGTATACGATTCCTGTTCATCTTCATCAAGCTTTAATTGTATTTTACTACTGAGCCCTACTGGGACAGTAATAAACGTCACATATAAATCGAATTCTCTCGAAACTCTTCCTTCTGGAATGGATTTAAATCACTAATAGTGTAAAGTTGTAATTTTGAGATTTATTTCTGTATCCATGCAGATATTTATGTAACCATAAGTCATTTCCATTTACTAAAAAGGCAACCAAAAGCGGCTACACAGTCCCAGGAATGTCAAACATACCTACTGAATTATGTATGTTACTATCCAAGTTACGCGAGAAATGAAGAGATAAATTCATTTTAAAAGCGGTCATAAACACGTCGTATTAAAGCTTGGAACCAAATTCTAGAGTAAACCATTTATGAAAGCTTTAATAAAGTCTTATAAGCGAGGACGCTAGGGCATAACTTCATTATGAAGTACGTGCTTCGTCTACCTTCAATTCAGAAGAAAGCAGAGTCAAGGTAAGAGGGACAATGGGCCCTTTGAGAATATACAGACATAAGAGCGACATTTATGCCCTAAACAAAGTTTTATCATATTGTCTTCTACATGCAATTATTATACACATACGAGTAATATCCTTGTGTGCTTACTTAGTAACCCTTGCGCTATAGAAGATGGGTGTATACATTTTTAATCCCCTTAGTAATAGATGTAAGATAATATAATATAATAATATAAATTATCTTAAACCATCCATCAATTATTTATCAATTATGTAAATAAACCAATTTATAAAAGACAATACTGAAACGGAAGAAAATATTTGTATGCTAACGATTGTTGTTAGTGATCTTAGATAAAATGTAAATTTTAGAATGAAAAGATTGAAAAAACAAATGGCAGCAGCGATCGAGAGTAAAGATTTGCTGAAAACTTAAATTTCTATTGACTATTCACATGCAGTCATAATATTAAAAATCAATATCTTGTTCGTTCATAGGTTTACCAAAAAGTTGGGCATTCAATATATTAGACTTACTTTCAAACGAATATCCATGAAATATGAAGTACATTTTTTTTAATGTAAACATTTGCTTAGAACTTTGAACGAAAACTTACTCAAGGTAATACCGTGCTTGCACACGAAGTTGAATTTGCGCAGCGCCCGCAATGGGTGTAATATGCTAATATACGAATAGCTTAAAGTTTGAATTGCAAATCGCGGAGAGAAGCTTGGTAAGACTTTCAATGTCAAAGTCATGACAGAAAAGAAGTTCTATATATTTATATATTTTAAAATACGCACATATACAACAAATTACGTAGTAAACAATTAATTGTTTGCTACTTTTGGAAACTAAAATCCAAGCGACTTGCTTTAGTGATTGATTTAAGTAAATAATCGGAAACCCTAAAGTACCTACCACTTCTTTTTTTCACAAAGATTGTTACTTAGCGCGGTTCTTGGAAATATCTATCCAAGAGGAACTTGTTGTTTCCTGTGTAATTTCCGAAACGAGGTCACGTTCTGTCACGTGTACTGGAATAGAATTGTCGTGTTCTTTTCAATTTAGTGTAAGTTGAAGGTGGATTAACTTGAGACATGTACGAGTAGGTACATCCCACGGGATATCAACATACTGAGCTTTAAGAAGTCACTTCTACTCGTACCTCACGTGTTCAATGTCACAACAATTTAAGTTCCAAGATACAGTAAGTAAATATTATCATTAATCAGGAGAGATTTAATACGGGTGATATAAAACACAAACGGTACAAAAACTCATAAAAAATACGGAGGCTAATAATAATCTTTAGAGGTTTTTAATTGTTGCAATATTTCTGTTGTACTATTTACCTCGGCGGGTTACAATTGTCTTTATAATGTCTTTTTATTTTTTATTGAAATAAAGAAGCAGATAATAGAGCTAGACCTAAAAAGTATTTTCAATTCAAGAAAAGTACTTAGAGGGTTCATTATACTGGATTACGTATTACGTTTGCGTACATAAAATCTAATAACAAGGCTCCATTATGTATTATTAGTTGCTGTCACGTCTTTCTTGACGCTTTCGTTATTCGCTGCAGGCTCGGATTGCGCCCGGCGGGATGTCCTGAGCTTCAGTGTGTCACATCATTTTATGCTTCGCTTTTTCTACACAGGATTTTTTCGTAGACGAAGTACGTACATGAAGTAGATGTAGAGAGTGATGATGATGCAGATGAAGCACGGCAGGTTTGTAAGGACAGAGACATTTTGCATTCTGCCTACTCCGTTAGGGACCTAGCGTCACGATATGTATGTATGGATTTCTTCATACAGCTGTGAATATACAATATATTAATTTATAAGTACATACCTATAATAAATTGGTAATATGTTATTGTTATGCTAATTGTTTTACACTCAAATAAAGAATAAATACCATCTACACAATAAAGCTTGCCATCATGATACATTTGAAAAGGTAAAAAATCCCATTAAGTAAAATAATATATATGTAAGTACCTATAAATATATAAGGTTAAAAAAATTCTACAACTAGCCTTTCAACTAAAATATAGGAATCAATTACTGGACTATTCATCTCATATTAAATTCACTGAATGAAAGCCTAAACATATTTATAAAAACGAAAATTGCAGTGCAAGGGTGCAAAGGTGATAAATGAATAAAAAACACCTTCAAGAAAATCCTTTACGTATGAAATATAAATGCATTTCATACAATAAGTAAGAAAAGAGTATTGAATCTGTCAATTGTTCAGTTTCACTGAAGTTCTCAATGAATGACGTTAATTAGATGTCTCTGGAGTCGCTTTGTTCTCACTTTTGTTAGTGAGAATGGAATGTTATTTAATGCTTGAATGTGCTACATGCGCCAGAGACATACCTAAATAAATATCGTTAGATAATTTGCTCTTAATTAACCGTCAAGTTAGTATTTAGGCATATAAATCCGTCTGAAAAGGAACTATAAATAATGTTGCTCTTTAAAATTATGATGGATGTTGATATGACACAATACTTTTCAAAGGATGTTTACCGTGATTTGATTCCATACATTTACTTAATAATAAGTACCTAATATATTAGCAAATGTTTAATCATTATAGTGATTTTTTGTAACAGCCCTTGCGATATAACATTATAAGCATTTTTGTACATGATTATGCAGCACATATTCCTATCAAAATTGTGAATACTTAATGTATTTGTAAATATTTGCTTATAAAGCACATACTTACCTAACTTGTTAGGATACATTAATTTCCTATTTCCTATTATATGTCTGCAAAAAGATTAAAAACAGGCCTTCTAAACCATTATACGAAATATGTAGTATTTGCTATTGAAACATTATTTTTTCTGAATACAAAATAGTCTTTGTACATTGTACCCAAATGAAAGATACCTTTTCCAACTACACAACATTGTGTTGCGGTGCACTACAGAATTGTTAAACTGTAGTGTCACTGTGTTGTTCAGTATTTGATGTGCACAAGTTTCAAGTGAGCCCGCAACGAAGTGAAACTGCGGCTGGTCGTTGCGTTTTACGAGGGCGCTTCATTTGGTCTTTATAGCATACCATATAGAGTCGAAAATTTATTAACCACCAAACCGGTCGCAGCAACTATACAGCAATTTGCACTGCGGCGAGTTCTCGACTTGTGTGGAACGAAAACAGAGAAGCAGGGTGCAGGTTCAGGACTGGCGTTTAGTATTACTTAGAATTAATTTACAACACAGTTTAATATAGTATTGTCACTAGGTATCTAAACTGTAGAATATTACCGACGTGTTATGATACTTATAATACAAGAAATATTTATTGAGATGGATGTATCCCAGGGGATTCTTAGTTTGCTATTAAAGTGTTTTGAGGTCATTGTAAATTATTTTTCTTTCATTTATTTTTTGTTTCGGAGTATTTCGGTCGTGTGTTAAGAAATTTTTATTGACTATGTTAATAAGTTAGGTTACTGAAAGTGTGAGTTATATTATTATGGAAACGATACTACGCGTAGCTTAAGGTACTTTATGCTTTCGTTATATACATATATGTAAATACCTAATGAGTTTTAAATTTTTTGCAATTATTGTTTGGCATTCTGTAAAAAAAGCGCATGTGAAACAAAAAAACAGAATCGAAAACCGTCAAAAATGATGCGGGATAAATCGGATTGCTCATTTTTAAAACATACCTCCCTTCAGTTCACGGGTTTTAAAATTAAAAAATCGTTCCTTTGTATGTGAGCGCGTTCCTCGACAATGAACGATTCCAATTCTTAATTTCGTATTCAAGTATCTGTGTTCGAAACAGGAGCTCGACAAAATTAATTAGTTCCATCAATCATTGGGTGAATGGTGACAGTCGGTCGCCGGCCCACTGGCTTTGAAAGAAATATAGTCAAATAATAATAAATGTTACTTGATTTCGTGTAGCATTGTTGCATCAACCCTTTTATTTTAAAAAAAGTTGAAAAGCGCCTGTCTGTTAGTTTTCTGGGCGGGATGCGGGATGACATTTGAACATTGTTCCATCACTATTTTGCTTAACTTCAGATATTTAATAATTTTGTCTATTTTACGAGCAACATTAAGTTATAATTTCTTGTAGGTCCAAGTTTTAATAGGTAGTATTAAAACATAAAAACTTTACAAATGTTATTTACGTTTTAAAATATGTAAGACTCAAAAGTTTTTAACCTTAAAACTTTTGGTAGTTCTTGTTCATTCAATACACAAATTATGTTTATTCAGTTTATTGTAAAATAAGATAACATATATTGGAATACTAAATACAACATATTTTTATACCATTATTAATTTGATAAAAACACATCAGTAGAAGAAAAACACACGCACATAAAAACACAACAACACAAAAAACTAAGCATAATAAATCACTACATAACACTAATACAAACAATGTACAAATTTCGAATGCCATAAATAAAGTATTATTATTAGCAAGAGCAGTGAAGCGTTAATTTGTTAAAAACAGTTCGGTTCCGTAATGTATATTTTTCTTTTTTACAGAATCGAGTATTAATTGTGTGGCATTGAAACTCAACAGTTGAATAATTTATTTCGATTTGTATATGTTGAAATATTCACAAATTTATGCTACATTTGTCGTAAAAACTTCTAAATGTAAAATATAAAATAATTTACTAGTTTTCTAAGGGAAGTAAATTATTATGTAACTTTTTATAAAAAATAAAATACAGTTATAAGTATATCCGTTCCACTTCATTTAACAATAAATAGTAGGTATTAAAAAACAGTATAAAATAAAATTCATCGCACAGTCGATATGCTATAATAACAATATGCTTGACCACGGTCTGTACAATATTTGACATAAATATGTTGATAAGTGTAAACGGGGCCCTAAAACGGAATAATAAAACCCTTAATAAAATTTTCACTTTTTGTCAACAATGAACACGCGACGGACGCAGGCGTTCATACATACATCACAGATGCGCTGTGATTTACATATGCATGGCTGATGGAGGATAGGTGAATATGACAGCGATTCATCAAGTCATGACAAAGCAAGCCCTCGCAGAATGCACTGACCTTTGGAACTCCATATTTTGTACTGTTTTGACGGAAGTGGCTACCCGGTGCTGAATTTGAATAAAATCCAAATATAAAAGGAACGTTTTTTTTAGGGTTGAAAATAATAACACTGTTTATGAAGCCAAATTATTGAGGCGAAACGCTGATACATTCATTCTGCATTACCTTTTAGATTGATAACGGAATTTATCAAATTGAATAACACGATAAAGTCCATACTTATGTATAGATCGACCTCACTGAAATTCGGCTTTAAAAATACTCGGTTAAATTTCGGCCGCTTAGTTTACATACAACTTGTATGGATTCTAATATCAATTTGAGCCCGTATTCAATCGTTGAAATATATTGATTTATTTATAATCCATAATAAGGTTGCATGTAATCCTACAAAACATCGGGATGAAGTCAAATTTGCTCATTCGAATTGCGACATTATAATGAAAACCTAAAATTATATGACAAAAGAAAATAGCTTATTTTTAAATTAATTAGGGACATAATAGAAAAACCACTTATTGAAACATAAAATTACAGCAACACGTTTGTAATTTGACTGCGTAATTTTTATCTCGCAAAGTTTTATTAATAAGTCTTTCAAGAGGGAAAGCTGAAGTTCATGAAATTTTCATAAAGCCGGAGCTGATTTTTATGAAAGGAAACTTTTAAAGCTCGAAATTTGTCTTCCGACCTGCTTTATTTATCTCTTTATTTTAACTTGCAGTTTTAATATCTCTAGCAGAAATTTATGAGTCATTCTAACCGTAATATTTAAATTACTCGGAAAGGTAACAATCGTTTTCCTGATTCAAATGAAAGTTTTATTCCTAAAAATGTTTCGAAGAAAAGGTTCTAGCATAAAGTTATCTTTCTTAGATATAATCTTAACGTTTAAACGTATATTTATTTATTAAACGAGCATGCAGTTGAGTAATATATATTTAAAGCACCATTATCTAAATTTAATTTGTTTTTAGTAATAATTAAAATATAGTTAGTATTATTAATCTCAGGTTAATTGCTATGGCCTAGAATTATCTTGGATTGGCTTGCGTTTAGCGCACATTTGCTTATGAATAATCTTAAACCCACAATGCCTATTTTACTGCTTAAACATAAAGAACACAGCCCTAGAACGTTGTAGAGTAATCACAAGCGGTACAAAAACTTCTACCAAAACAGTTTTATAACGTTTCTAATAACAATTATGTTATTTCGTGCTCACCGTATTGAAATTAACATAAAATCGGTGGGTTCTATCGTTACAATTGTCAATCATTGCTACTCTTTTCACATTACGTACAATGCAGGGCGCGCGCATCTTTGTGAATTAAAAAAAAAGATTTGCATTATGACATTTGTCAATCTCTGTTCTAACAGCAGTAACACAGAATATTTATGAAATTTTGGCGAGGCATTGGCACAACCAAAGTCGACTTGGTAGCGTCGAACAGCTGCGTTTGATAGTTTGTGTTTTATTATCAGTCATGTGGTACTTTTATATAACGGTTCTATGGTGCCGTTTTAGTCAACACCTTTTAATCTCATACACTTGCAAAGATAGGTATTATACTACTAAATTTCAAACTACAAATATCCACTACCCCTCGTTAGCACCAAGTTACAGCTTCAAAAGAATTAGGTAGGTATGCTTATATTGAAAAGCATTATTATCACGACGTTTACAACAATTTTATTCTGTTCTCAACAACGGTCTGTCTTAAGCTATGTATTTAATAAATTTACGTGACACGGCTTCCATAAACGAAACAACTGACTCTAATTAAAATAATGAATATCGTTGTGCCCAAAACAATTACAACAGCGTGTAAACTGTTCACAAAAGAACTCTAGAACTTTGTTACTTCTTTGTTTTGATGGTGAGAAAAAGCAACCCCAAATTATAGTAGCAAGCGTTAACTTATATTTATTTACACATTTTCAATTGGTGGTATTGTCGGTCTCGCAAGTTCAACCAAATTAGCATTAGGTGTAGGAACTTGTTCTCATTAAAAATTATATTATATACATTATACGAGTACCTACATTTAATACTATAATTACATTGTTGAATTTTCTTATCGATGTATAAAAAGTTTTAATACACATTGTTTTGGAATTTAAATAATAAGGTTTGTTATTATCATCGTCATCAGAGTGCATATAATGTTGTCTATTATGTCAATGACGGCACAAGGAAGTTTAACATACATATACATATCTGTAAGTCCTCTTCCGCGCTCCACTTCACAATGTCCCCAATACAACACACAACAATAACTTTTCGCCTCTTTCGAGAGCGTGAATTTATTGATGTTAGCGAAACGGCAAATATTTTTTGCTGCGCCACTCCCGCCCCATATGAACAAACACCGCAGTCGACGTGTACCTGCAAATCAAACAAAGCTTTGTTTTGTTTTTTATTCCCTCTCTTCTCTTGCGAGCTACAAATCCGACCGCAGGATTGGTTAATTATTAGCCTATAATTGTCGCAGACATGAACAATGTATATAAAATATATGTCAATTACATTTAATTAAGTCACCATTTTTTATTAACTTAATAATGAACAGAATATCTAAAACCGTATCAACCGTAAAATTCTTTTGTTCGTACAAAATTATAAGTCCAATTATTAATGAGTTGAAAGAATAAGCAAAAGCTCCAACTTGTTGAAAAGCCAATCATCTATTCGTCTTTCGTTAAAACAATTGAGAATAAGTCAAACCACACATAATAGAAACGAGCTCGATGTCTATAGACTGTTTCAAGATATTAGTACCCTAGAAATAATCCGTAAAACAATTAACAATCGTTATTGAAAATGGCGTAAAGATAAGCAAATCATGTAGTGAAAGATGGCAAAATATTGCACATGAATAGCGATTAAAGAATTTTCTGAAGTGTAGAAAATCTTAGCATATTACAAGACTAAAACAGTACGATATTTACATTTTATAGTTCAATGAGTATCTGTGAATGTACATCATAAAATACATTAAACACGTGTTAAAAACCTTTATAACATACTCGTACATACATATTGCTTTGAATATTTTAGTTCTTTGTAAAACTACTGACAAAAAATGTCTTGTAAATTATGTAGTAGCTACAGCAAATCGTTATTTATTAAGTTAACTCAAAAAACTTTCTGATACTACGTTCTCAAACTCGAGGCTAACTTATGACGAGTCTAAATAATTGAATAGATAGAGCGCTATAGGTTCATCGAAGTGGCGCAAACTTTTATGAAAAAAAAAGGCTCGCTCAAGATCAAAGTTCTTTCATCCCATTTATATCGCGGGGCCGTTTCAATATTAGATGAGAACGGACAAAACGAACAAGTTATATGACATGTCTGTTATATCATTTGGTCTATGTTTGCATAGAACAGTGTTATAAAAAGGATTATTTGCTCAGATCTCTATTTGAAGTCCTCGTTTATGGTTCTGTTTGCTATTATCTTTTATTTATAAATTCTCACTCGTTTCTATCGGTTATTGGATCAGGAATTTATTATTGTCCTGTTTGTACTCTCTTGTTTTGCAGCCACAGAAGAATAGATTAAATCAAATAGATCCAATCCGAATAAATTACCACCTACTCGGGTTGATCTGTCTACTCCGGATTTGCTGCTGAAAATTGTATTTAAATATCAATCAACGAAATTAGCATGCTATATTTTGTTCGTGGGACATTCGCATGGGTACGTAAGTAGAGGCTTGCTTTTTAAAAGGTTACAGTAAAAACTGACTGATGATAACATTGGTAGAAGAAAGAAGGAAATGGACTACTTACTAATACAATCGTGTTTCAATTTTCTATGGCACATCGTTTAAATTCTGTATTTTACTTCATCAGGTGTATTGTTACAAGCATTTTTTATAAGATTTTTAATCCTTATGCTTCAACATTCGTTAACAGCGCGAAGGATATTGCAATATGACAAAAACAACGCTTTACGCACTTTGACCGAAATAAACTATTTATCTTCACGATTTATCAACGCGTGCTCTATTAACATAAGATAAATGGTCTGTGAAAATTCTTCATTATCGTAAATAAAATAACAATAGTCACAATGTAGCACTTCAATAACAATACAGTGACACTTTGAATCAAACTCTTTACGCACCGAATCAAATGCAATAAATTTGCTCCAGTTCCGACAATGCGGCCGGTTGCTCTTCCGACAGTGACAGTGCTATTATGGGGTACGACAGTTACTTTTTTTGATATCAATACGCCTTTTTATCGTTTTACCCGTACGACATTGAAAAAAAATATTACAACAATTTATATTACGCGCATTGAGTACTTACTTTAGAATGTAGAATTATTGCTTTTCTATTACCAAGAGAATTTACGTAAGTAATTGGAACTTTACATATGTATATCTCCTAGACATGTTTGCTTTTGCATTACTCATTCACTGTAATTACAATAGCTACTGTTTGATTCGGATTGAATTGACAAGCGTCCCGCCAACAACACTACTTATATACGAGTATAGTAGAGTTTACGAGTATACATATGCATGCTCGCGTTCACTTTTAACATTTTGTATCAGCTATCTATATTTTATAGCTAATTAAGTGAAAGTGATGCGAGTAAATTAGCGATAAGTAGTAAGCATCTACTCCTTAGATTTATGCAAAACATTTATACATATTTATACCAATAATTCTGTTACAAGCAATTTTTAATTCCAACTTAAGGTATGTAATAATTTTGGGTAGGTACCTAAGTTTGTACATGAAAAGCCAATGTGCCGAGTGTCAAAACGTTACAATCGTAGCATAAGAAATTAAACGTTACAATAAATTACAATAATGTTTTACTTAATTTTATATCTGAAAATTAGCGTTAAAAATTATTCAAATAATGTGTAACACGAAGACGTCAACGTCACCATCATACGAGACCCATAGCCATACTGTTCAATTAAAATTTAGTTGTTACACTCACTGACTGCAGCCCTTGTTTTCTTAGTCATAAAAACCTGACAAACGGCGTCACAGTGCTTGAATATGGGCAGCGCGTGCCAGCCACGCGTCTCCTTATTAAATTATAAGAAAAATAAACCGGTATTATCATTGAACACAAAACGAAAAGATCGTAAATACACCTCGGAATAATGTACATACGTCGTTTTAAAATTTGCAGGCTTATTTGAAGGGAAGCCACCGGAAAAGGACTCGATCTCACATAACCAGGTGGGAGTGTGATTTTTTTGTACATTATTTTAAAAGGAAACGACTTAATGGCGACTTGTTTAGAACAAGTTTTTCTATAATACATTTATAAGTGAGTTTCTACCGTGCACACTTTAATAGACTTCCTCTACCAGAAGCGATAAATAGAAACTGTTGGTTATTTTTATTATTACTCATGATTTTTATTCATAAGTTAACGTATGACATACAGATATAAAAATTTACGTAATAAAAAGTTAAGTATGGTTCAAATTTGAATACTCTGGTACTAACCTGATTATTCTAAAATATTTTGATATAGGTATAGGCTGTTTTAAAATACATAACGTACAGCTTAAAATAGTCTGCAATGTTTTTGTTTTGTCATTATTTCAGATCTCCATTGTGCACGCGTTTCAACCTTACGCGGCGGTGATTGAAATAACGACATCCCTGCCTACAGGTTTAGTACTCGTTCGCGATACAGATTTAAAGTGTTTAGGCGAGTCCAAGGGGCACGAACTAATAGACCACAATGTTCTTAACTACTTTTTTGCGAAATGAAACGGCGTCGGCCCGAGCTGGTCTCGAGCCTCACTTGAGGCGTCTTCGGCTACAGCGCACAGCTCATCGCCATCTTCGTGTGGCGTAGATGCGTACTCAGATCGCAGTTCTCCGGGTGTTGACTCCTACCCCTCTCTTTCTTCCCTAATTCAGACTGATTCACTCTGGCACGCCACAAAGTCCGGGCGAAGCTGTAGAGGCCACTAGGGTCAACAGTAAGGGCATGTCAGGTACGGTAAGTGTGTTTGGCGCAATGACATAAAGAGAGATAAGTATTTCATTGGCCGAATACTTTTAACGAAGTGTCAAAAATAATCATCAACATAAAATAGGAGACTCGTCGCCTTTTTATGATAATCTACTTCCGTTTCATGAATAAATGTTTTCTTCCAGTCGAAATAGAAACAATTTGATGAATGCTCTAGTTCAACTTGAACTTTTCGGTCACAACTTTTTTACTCCAATTACTTCCGTTGCTTGACATGAATTTTACTTCGAGTTGAATGATTGAACGAATGATACCCACCAGGTATCTAACGGATTAACATCATACCATTTTAATACGATTTTTGTACCATAATTTGCTCTTGCTTTCCCGCCAATTACCTAACATTCCAGATTAATTTATCTTTACCTTTCAGATACTGTGGGTTGAATATATTTCTCTAAGACACCTACATTTGGTAGGAAGATGGTACCATTAACCATTGTAAGTTACGATTAAAGTCGCCAAATAAAATTTACATCAAAATTTGGTACAAATAAAAGAAAACATAGCAAAAATCTAACATTACATTCATGCCTAGGTTCAGAAAGAAATTCATAGAGGTCGAAACTTTTGTGATCTATATTAGATCGAAGTCAATAACCTCCACCATGCTAACATGAGACAGATCAATATGGATAGGAGTTAGTGGCAAATTGGTCTCAGAAATATTTCAGCCAACAAGATTATTAAAGTGTCAATTTAGATCTAGACTAACCGACTAATAATATTTTCTTGATATCAAAGTCTAAACCTATCTAGCAATTTGAAGATCGACAAAAATATTAATTCAACGTATATTATATAGGTACCTTATAATAAGTAACATAGGTCATTTGAAAGAAAAGATATCGTTAAACGTATCCATGCGGAACGAAATGATAAATAGTAACTTGTTCCATACTTTAAATTAAAAATATGATATTTCTGTAAGCACAATACCATACGATGAAGTAATAAATCGTTACGCTCGTACACACAACAATATTACTTTATACACAGTTCTTAAGACAGATGCAAGAAACTTATTAACTCTGACCATTACTTGCAAAGTTAAATGAGGCGTCGCCAGTAAATTTTATTGTTCTATTTCCTTGTTGCTCTACTTACAGCTGTGTTATTGTACTTGAAGGGTTACTTTTTCTTTATTGAATGGAATAATAGTGAGCTCATAGGCTCATAGCCGTGCCGCGGTGAGCACTTATTGTTAGATTGGTCGCTACTTCTGGCACAGTTTCACGAGTGTTTACGTGCTGCGGATGGCACGTTCAGTCCCAGACGTTACAATTAGCTAACAATCGTTAAAACTTTTAAGAGTTAGTCCATAAACACCCGACAGCCAATTGGTCATTAAACAGCACAAAACACCAATCCGTACTGGAACAGCCTGGTGTCCTATGTTCAGGTTGATAAATAATTTTTCTTTACATTAGCTAAAAACTTATTTTTTATCCAGACCTATCAAAAGTTGTTGCGCTTGTTTGGTTATATAACATACATATCACCTACTAATTGTACATTATAACTTTTATTTATTTCTATAAGTGTAGATCAGTCAATATGGTAGTATGCCATAGTAGTGCCATCTAGAGAACACAGCTGTTAGCGTAAATGACATAAAGACATTTACGATAGTTCAGAAATTTCGCTATAGA
>DWGJ01000518.1:0-29251 GCA_018246895.1 Aspitha aspitha aspitha | reverse complement strand
TTAAATATCACTTGCTATAACAGTGAAGGAAAACATCGTGAGGAAACCTGCACACCACAGAGATGTTATAAAGTATATAATATTTTCTGAGGTGTGTGAAGTCTATCAATCCACGCTAAGCCAGCGTGGTAGACTATGGCCTAAATCTAATGGCCTAATAGTTGAGCATATATATAGAGGATATTCAGGAACAGCTGTACTGAATATATTTAATATTACACTATGTTATTGATGTCAGCAAACACTTGAAAGAAAATAAGACAGTTTGATTCCAAAAAATTGACATGTTCATCACACATATGATAATTGACAGTGTAATTGCACATATTTTAAATTCCGTTAAAAATTTACATCCTATCATCCGACCCTAAATACACTACTGTCAATATTGGTACAAATATTTATACGCAATTTATTAATATACTAGTTTTTAGATATCGGACATTACCATGGTAACCAAATATCATTCTAATTTTCAAACCAGCTGTGCTAAATGTTATGGCAGCCTATTACCAATATGAAACAAATATAACACAACACAAGGTGGTAGTAATTGAGTATTAATAATTAGTTACTTAACATGTTGAACAGCTTTTAAATAGAAGTCACATAAAAATACAATTACATTCGAACATGAGGAATCACCTAAACCATACCACAATTTATATTTTCCTTATGTATCCAAAGAATTATGATGACTGGTGTAATTTCACAATCCGTGCTATTTTCTATTCACTGCTTAGAGTGGTTTTGAAGTGACATAATTTTAAATGAGAAACTTTTCTTCTGACATGACATTTTGTCATTTGCAAGATGGACAGTATTTTTGCATACACACATATATAGATCCAAAACAGTTGCTTTATTAAAAATGCACTTAAATCCTAATTGTAAAATTTTATGATTCAAATTTTAGGTATAGACTGATATTAATTTTCTCTGATTTTCATATTTCTCATATAGAGTTAGAGGTTTCGTATTGTTTTTTTGTATCAGAGAATGTGACAATAATAGGGGTTGATGCAGATAATGATGACACACATTACAATTAAAAACAATTGGGAGTTATTTTTAATAAAATCAACATGAGTAAATATATAGATAATATGTTTTGATTTACTTATGATTGGAAGTGGAAAAATTTGATATGGAAGACACAGGATCTTCTTCTATGGAAGGCAGGTTTGATATTGTGATTCTCCTCGGCTGAATCAGCTTTCTTCGTGGGTTTAATATTTCAACTGTGCTTCGTTGGCCAAAGCCATTGAGAATCAGCCGTTGCAGAGCTGTTATCTGTTTTTGTAGAGCGTAATTATCCTTCTGTAATGAACAAAATAGTTCCAGTTAATATTCAATGTTATATAGGAGCAATTTAGTGTTACCCAATATCATATTTTTACTGCCGGACATGTGTATATCTCTATATGCAGTCAATAGTCAAATTCTGCTTCATTACTATATTTGTTGATAAAATTTTCATTAAAGAAATAAAACTTTGTGGTTGTATACTTCTTAGCAATGGAGTTTTAAGTTTTTCGAGTGTGCTACATGTTAGACGTCAGATGAGCTTGTAATCTAATGCATAGTTACTATGGCATTCAATACATATTGTGCGCGATGGTATGCACATTCGTTTGCCGGGATTGAAGGAATCGAAGAAAAGAAAAGTAGCTTCCGTACTTGCAGGTTCTATTAACTATTTATTGTACTTTAAACTAACTATTACTGCTGAGACAGTAAGTACAATATAGTTACGAATCAATACTGTTACTAATACCGAGGAGTGACGCCAAGCAGAGGCGGGCGACTATATATTATGCCCCACACCGATAGCACACAAACACAAGTTAACTTATAAAAAGGGAACGCTGAAACGGCGTGCTGTACCTGCTCAGGTCAAAACTACACATTATTTTAACGACCCTATTTGAGCGTACCTATTGCCACGCTTAATTGGCACCTCCTGCTGTTAAATACATTCAAATGTCTTTATGGCGTCTCCACAAATGCTCGGTCGACATTATTCAAGTATAAATTGCTTACAGATGTTGTCTTAGTATTATTGAGAAAGGTTGCACACTAATTACATTGTTTTACACTGTTTTTATAACTAAATTCTTAATAGCTAACTTACTCATAGCCAACTTACTTCCACATTCTTCTTGGACTCGAGTTGTGTTTTCAAATTCGACAATTGCTTGGTGAGCTGTTGGATCATGGTGGCGTTAGTGGCGACTGCATTTACCGCTGGTTTGTTCTTGATAGCCTTCGCTCTATTCGCAAATCTGAAAAAATCAAATACCAATATTTTTTACAAAAACACGATTTTAGGTGTATATGGATACCATAATAAGTATAGTAATCGTCTATTTCTATGTTCAAAGTGCTACTAAGTACTTACCAAAGACATGACATTATTTTATACAATTAATCGATTTCAGTACAGTCATTAGTTTATTACAGAGACCTGGGATATTTATTGCCAATTGTTTTGTAACTCACTGCAATGTGGAGATGGTTTCCTCGACCGCGGCCGGCGTGACGGCGCATATGATACTCGTTTTAGCGTTACCACCTAAAGAATTCTGAAGTATCCTTGTCAATTTGCTGTCGCGATAGTTGACATGCCTGTGGGATAAGGATAGTTTAATATCAATACATACACATGCTTTTTAGTGGCGAAACAAATTATACTTCCTGTTTAGTTAACAAATGTTTATTGCTGGGGATTTTCCCTTTGTGGATTAGTTTGTTTTTTTCACACAATTACAAAAACGAGAGAAGTATACTAGATGTGACCATCTTAGTCCTCAAGAGCAGTAACGCATCAGCGACCGAATTGTAATAGGGTAATGCTCTATTAGAGGTAGATTGCAGATGCCCACGGGCGGCAGCGGCCTTTTGTGCTTGTTGCTTTCTTGTGTCTACTCTCTTTAAATCAAAAAATTCGAACCAACATACCTGTTAGGGTCATCGGATAGCTGATTAATGACGAGGGCAAGAGCCGACAATGACTTATTGATATGTGTGCCCTCCTTGAACCGTATCCCGGTGGCGCCGGTCTGGCCGGCTCGCTCCGAGCCTGCCAAGTCAACAAGGTTCAGTTGGGACACATTGACACAGCCTGCTTCCTCTTCACCCTCTAAATGTTCACGGGACTCGATTGTCTGAAAGCATTAATTAATTTTTTTTATATGTTATAATCATCGGGAGAGCTGAAAAACAATTTAATTCATGTACATTTTTTAATACACACTCATGTATGTAATTTTATAGACAGAACAAAAATTCAAATTCAAATTCAAATTTTTTTTTTATTTGTGAATGTAGGTGATACAGGTCTTAACATTCAATTAACATTAAATTCATGTTCCTGATACAAAAATATGCCCTGGGTGAACATGTACACATATTTCATAATATTAAAAGTATATCATATACTTACTATTTGAAAAATGGAATGTGATCTGCTGCTTTCTTCATTCATGTTCGTTGAAGCAGTTTGTCTATTGGCTTTACCCTAAAATACAGCAATTATTTTTAAAATAATTACAAATAAATCAACTGAAATATTTGTGCAGTTAGTGGAAAATAAATCTTTGTAAAATATAGAATAAAAGTGCAAATACATCATGTCTGTATCATATTCCAACAGTTCACAGAAGAAATGCAATGGAAAAATTATTAGCAATTAATATCATAGGTTGAGACCAAAGCTGAGGTGAGCTACATGCCAATTTCCTTGGAACTGACACTAAAAATTACCAGCAACTAATAGCAATCATTCTTCAAATATTTGATTAGTTGTTACATTAATAATATTTAATAAGGATCTCAAAAACGCTTTAATAACTGTTATACTCACTTCTTTCATAACATCAAGTACTTCCTCAGGTGTTGAAGTCACTCGTTCAGTTGCATCCACTTTCACCCCTTGAAATGTGTCTTGAATCTTAATGTTTTTTTTATAAATGTTTAGTAGATCAATCAATGTCTCATTGTAGATTTCAAGATATGAAACTCTGAAAATATTATTTATCTTAAATTATGTCATAGATGATGATGCTAAGTAATTTTTTTAACACAAAAATAAAATACTGTATTTTATTAAATATCACCACAGATAAAAAGATACAAAATTTCAATTACGAAAAGTATAATAATAACATTGGCAGGTTGCAATGAGTCAAGTAGTTTCACAATATTACTTTATTGTTCAAAGACTAACTAAAAAGTATAAACCAAAGATTCTATTGTAATAAAGTTGGATAATAAAACTCCAAATTAGGAATGATGAATAACATTGCTAGTGTAGGTTTCCTTCAGTACGTTTTTATGTAGGTGTTACCAATTTATATAACTCTGCCAATATGCTAGGCCATAGTGAATAAAACAAGAATTTAAACTATGAGTACCTTACTAAGAAATCTCTATCTGGTATTTTTTTTATAATTTCAAACAAGTTGATGATTGCAAGTGGAATGATACCAGGGGCTTCCTCGGTGCCTGTCATGGTATAGGTTTTGCCCGAAGATGTCTGTCCGTAAGCGAATATGGTCCCATTGAATCCGGCGGTAGCCGCTTCCACGATTGGTTTCGCAATATCATTGTACACATCGCAGGTTTTAGTATTCGTATCGTACACTTTATCTGAAAAATATTATTGTGATCTTAAATTGTGCCAGAAAACGCCGGACTTAGACTTATACTATGTGTGGGTAACCTCAGTGGCCTTCAGATGACGTACTTTTGTGTACCTTGTTATGGCTAAACCTGACACAGGCTACGCATTAGAACAAATATAGAAAACATTATACCCGTAACCGAAAAAATGTCTTACCGAATGTAAAATTCGACCCGTCTCTTCCATTATTTAGTAAGAACAATGTATCATCTTCTACCCGCCACTGGTAAGAAAGTTTTTCTTCTATTTCTCGAGAAATTAAAGGTCTCACTTTAACAACTACTTTGATATTGTCACTCATTTTGAGATCATAGATTTGTTTTTATATAGAATAACACACTCAACAATTAGCGGAAATATAAAAATAAAGCCATCTGAGCATTTTTTAAAAACGCCGACGATACAATATAACTTTTCAAACGTTTCACATTTACACAGACCTTACGACTTGACACGAACGAAAATAACCGATTCTAGTCTCGTAAATTCATTCAAATATTCCAAGCAATTTTCACAGATTATATATGAGATCATTTATATTTCTTTCGTAGATAATTATTATCTGTGATGCTCGGTGTAGCCTTAGCTGCATTGTGCCTATTTAATAGATCAATGGTAGTACTAACATTCGGTAAGAAGTAATATTTGTAATAAGTAACGGTAAAAATATTTAGATCATATTGGGGAGAAAAATCTGTATACCTGTTACAAACAACTGGATTTTTGCTCTGTTAATTGTTCATTACTGTTATGTGTCAATTGTCAACTTTGTCAAGTCCACGCGTTGTAGGTTGTAGTACAATAGCAATATTTATAATTTGCACAATATATTTTTACAATACATGTTTGAATTTAATATTTGAATTTGAAAATGCAGCATGATGATGTAAGTATAAAATGATTGTAATATAAAAACGTTGGTTATATATATTCTTTTAATTTAAATCAATTGTTCGAATTTCTAGGTTGTATGGGCCATCATCAACAAGACACATTGTTCGCACAAAGTCAGGTACACTTAATTTACTGTACTGGGTGTAACATAAGTTCATGTATAATGTTCATTATCTATTAATTCTAGTTTATTACATTTTCAGCACGAAGACTCAACAATTTTGCCGCAACGAATATAACCTGACAGGCTTGTGTAGCCGGTCCTCCTGTCCGCTCGCTAATAGTAAATATGCCACGATTAGAGAAGAAAGTGGTATTATATATTTGTACATGAGGACGGCTGAAAGGTGGGCTATAACGAATTTTATGTGTTTGACGGCCATATTCGTACTTATTATACAAAATACTGCTTATCACTACATAGTATAAAACAAAGTCGCTTTCTCTGTCCCTATATCGCAACGGAACTACGCAACGGATTTTGATGCGCTTTATGTAATAGATAGAGTGATTGAAGAGGAAGGTTTATATGTAAAATAATCATGGTATAGGGAAAGGGGAATTGTTTTACTCCAAATTTAACGCGTACGGGCCACGGGCAGTAATGAATAAATCAAAACTACTGGATCACTCACTGAAAAAATTAGTAAGACATAGGCTATATATTTTATACCCGTGCGAAGCCGGGGCGGGCCGCTAGTAATCTTATATAAGATTCATAGCAAAATTCTGTCAAGGAAATCCCTTTAGTAATAAATGTAGGTACTCGTGCATCAGTTAAGCAGTTTGCCCTGTCATGGTCGAACCAGCAAACTGACATGGAAGATCTACAAAGTTATATTAGTACGGTTGTCTGGACCTATGGGGATGCGAAGAAACGAGGTAGCGACACACATAAGAAACTGATTCTCGGAGAAAATCTGCGAACTCAACGTTATACATACTCGTAATATAAGGTGTGCAAGTTAGTCCCAGAGGAGTTGAACCCAAGCGAATGAAATACACTGGAATACAATAACAAAGCTCACATTATAGAGGACAAGACTAATGAATAAAGACTGCTACCAATATACTGGGTTTTAAAATTCCGTATCATCGTACAATACCTAATCCCCCAAAGCAAAGCAGAACATCTGAACATCTGAAGTCTAATAACAAATATGTCGATACGATCTAACAAATTAGGATATTATATCGATAATATTCTCTGTACAAAACTGCTATAACCATAAATAGAATGGTTTCTTGATTGCTTCGTGCACGGATTTAATGGTACACTCGTTTGAACATTAAAAATTAATATTTTGTATAGTGTTATATAAACTAAAAATTACGGGCAATTTTATTGTGCAGACTCTTTCTTAAAGTAGGTCAGTGACTGAACGAGGCGCAATACAAGGACATGATGCTGACACAAAAGATCCCCTCGAGTCGAAGTGTCCCGTAAGTCTTCAGAATACTTGCTTGGACTTTTCTATGGTATGACGATAGCTTTCAGGGTGATGAGCAGATAAGATAGTGTAGAGGTGTTTATATTCCTCTACAGTCAGATTTCAAAAAGCGCGGCTTCCCTTCATATTTAGCTTTCTTTTACTTCGATCATTATGGTGAGGACTCGTTATAAATTGAAAATCGGCTAACATTTTGCGCTACATTACTCTATCACGTATGTACTGGAGTATATTTATGATTACTAGAGTACGCCCAGCGGTGTTTCTATAATTGTTTTATTGACGACTCTAAAGCTCGTTTATATGTATAGTTACCAAAAAAAGAGGGAAAAGTGATCGACAGATAGAGAAGAATACTGAACTTTTTCGCCTTTGCCTATTTATTGTATTAGATAATTGGATGTATTTTATTTCTTTTAAATATATTCTCTAATTTGTAACAGTCTCTAAGTCAGGCATGTACCTAAATAATTTAAATTTAAAATGATACCAATCGTAAAGACAGCATGAAAATGACCATTTTCAAGGTGTTCGCCATCCTGTGATGTTAAATGCAATAGTTTTGCCTTTAGTGTAACTAGCGCTATTTACTATGCGCTCCATTTCCACAAATATGCATTGTAATTGCATCAACTTCCTTTTAGTTTCAGTTTAGTTTTCTAACCTATTGCAACCCATTAATCTTCTCTGAGGGTACGCGTCTTTTGCTGTCATTGTGAATGTTACTTGGGGACTAATATATCCAATGACAGAAATTAAACCGCTGCCAATGTACTTCACAAAGTTCAACAGCTGTCGTATAATGATAACAGTCGAGAACGCCTGCTTAACATGCTCGTTTAACGGGCAAGCGCCTATGACGATCAACACCGCATGTTACATATCCAAAGGCCGAATGGGCCCGGTCTCGCTTCTCTTCACCTATAAAACCTTTCACTTCAATAGTCTATTAGTAATACATTATATTCCATTGTTGTTATATAGTACGGTTCTCGAAGTTATGAAAGTAGTTGAAACGAAAAACAGGTGTACTACTGAATAACAGTATTTTCTTTTCAACTTGAAAACGTTCAAAACCAGAGTTAATAGAGACACTAAACAGTCGTGCTGCATTCTGATTGTACCTTATTTATCATCAGATGATATCGCAGTGAAACACAAGCCTGTTTCATTTCATAAAAATATTGTGGCACATATTGTATTGTTCTCGTTATCATACTGTTTTGTAACAATCCATATAGGTATGTATATACAAGTAAGTAAGTCTGCCGTTTTGCATTTCTTGATCTCCGTATACATATGTATATAAACGCATGTTCAGTGTGCGATCTCCACAAAAGTAATTGTCCAGCTGCTCCGTCGCTCTTTCCTCTTTCTTTCCTCGTTATGATTAATGACACGTTATTTTTCGACGTAACAGCTGCCGCGTATTTTTTCAACTTGCCAGTCTTTTATACTGTGACGAGCACCTATTAGTCGGGCACTGAACAGATTTTGACGTGAAATTAAAAAGGTATATTTATTTTGAACCATTTTCCGTTATACCAGTAAGTTTAAAGGGCTATGAAGAAAAACTTAAAATATCCTTAGCATCACTGTTGTTGTTGCTGTTGTCGTCAACTACACACTGTGACTGTCGTGAATGTCACAAGCTGTGAAAACATGTTTTATATGCCTACATATTTTTAGTGAACAATATCATTAATATGTACGGTTTAATTTAGTATATTCTGTTAAAAATATAAGATGGGGACAATTTACTACGTGCATAACTTCGTTTACTTGGGCCGTGATAAAAAGCGTCAACCAATAGGATACTAAGCCTTAGTAGGTTATACCTAATAATACTAAAGAAGAACTACAAACTTCAATATTTTTGGTGTCAGGATCATGATTGTATCCCAAAGGAACCATGTCATTTTACAACCCATAAACTATCTATTAAGGATAATTCATAGAAATCCAAGCAGTACGATTTACGTGACGGAACTTACAAAACTCTTCAGAAACGAACGAGCGAGCGGACGAATGAACGAACGAAATAAAAATACTCTGCAGCACATAAACTATTTGTATCCGAAATTGCATACAAATCCAGGCAGAGGTTTGTGGGGACTTCAGTTATACAAACTTCCAAACATATATATATATACAAACATGTATGTATGTATGTATGATATGTATTTTTTCAACCCTTGTATTATTTCACTGTTAGACGTCTTTTCATACTGAAATAGGCTTTACTCCAAAGTCTATCACGCTGGCAAAACGTTCAGACTTTAAAATAACCTAAGTGGTAAAGGTTTCTTCATTATACATATTTTCTATCAAGGTACAGTGATTGATATTTACATTACGTTATAAAGCGAAGGTAACTTTAACAAGTCAGAGGGCGCATGCTATTACAATAACTTCATAAACTCTTTATTTAAAATATCTTAGTTTTTTTTAATCATTGTTCTGTATGGGAAACAAATTTGACAAAATATTTTTTTTCACTGAGAGTATTTTAGACGTAGGTACTAAATTATCATTTCTGGTACGTTACTAGCACATTATACATTTTCTTTGTTAACATAATTTAAAATATTTTCATGTACATACATTACTCTTTATCAGTTTCACCACGGAACAAATTACCAAATTTATTATATTTATAATGTTATTCACACTTTTAAAACCGCATTGATTTCAATATAAGAATGTAAGCAGACTTTTAGACTCGGTGCACGATAACAAAAGTTTGAAATGTATTCCTCCGGCAGTGAGGCGGAGTGGCGAGCCACGCCGCAAGCCCTCTCACACAAGGAGGGCTTTGCGGCAACTGCTATAATGGACTGTTACGTGTGCTCCTGCACGCACTACGCACATTGTATCGTTTATCGCCGCGTTTTGTACTTTACACGTTAGCTGTAAGAAAAAATAACGTAGGTAGTTATAGTTTCCAAGTCCTCATACGATTTCAATTTTAACAGTTACTTAAGTCACCTCATGTGTCAGAACGGAGGATTTTCGTTTTTCATTGCTTAACGACCTTTGGGCCATTCCGGAAAAATCTTATGTTCACTTATTGCAACCGTCTTAATTTTGTACTGGACTACCTATGTGTATTATTGAATGTGTATTAGTGTAGTATTGTATTATACTCGAAGTTAAAGTAAAATTCGGAGAAAATATTCCGATCAATTTCCGTACAATACCAACTCCAATATAGTGTACAGATTTTAATCGAGTAGGGCTGTAAAATACATATATCGTTACAAACAAAACGAATCAATAATATAATACTCGTATGTAACATAAACACGACTCCTACCGACTTCGAATCCAGAGATTTTTCTGATTTTATTTTATTTTAACATAAGTATATGTTATACATTCAGAGTGCACATTTCCGTTGCTACGAAAGCTTGTACAATATTAATAAGATTGCTCCGTTTTAAATTTTAAATTCACTTGATTGAAGTGGGAATTGAGACTTAGAATAATTATCTCCAGATTATTATTAGCATGGCTGTTTGGATTTTATACGGATTAGATAATATAACTTATTATGATTGCTACTACTAGAGTTTAACAGGCCTGTAACTCTTTTTACCGCAAAGAAGTAATTCTTACTTTTTCATAATTACCTCTGAAGGTTGTATGTAGTGAACAGTTACTTGCACCAAAAATGTGTCTGTGGTCGGTTTTCTAGAAAAATTTATTTCTATAAGAGCCAGTTTATATATACCTGTCGCAGGTAGGGAAGATTGCCATGGTAGCAAATGTTGATAATAAGTATTTTATCTTCCGACGACAATTTGAAAATGTGACAGGGTTTAGTGCCCAACATTTTTATTGAAGTGATCGATTACGTGTTCGGATTGGGTGCTTAGTAAAAGCAAATCTCCGTTACAGGTAGATCCATCAAGTAAAAGCAAGTTGCTCGGTAATGCCTTGGAGACAGGGACCACTTAGGCGAATAACATTTACTGCTTAGCCCACCTAACCAACATTTGAGTGCCTAGTTAATACCGTCCTTAGCGGCGAACTAATATATGTAGTAGCACTATATTAGTTCGCCACTCTACATCTCTAAAGCATAACATTCGCTATTACTTATTTATTTTACAAATACTCCGCAATACTCACACTTGTTCTATTTAATTAGTTAATATAATAAATTAAGCATGAAAGTTATTATCTCTTCTCTTCTTCTCTTCTTCTCTTCTATATATTTATATAAAAATCCCGTGTCACGATGTTCGTTTGCGAAAATTTCCGAAACCACTGAACCGATTTCAATAAAATTTTGTACATATCTATTATTTGATCCAACTTAAAAGATAGGATAGTTTTTATAAAATAAATAAATAATGTCAATTGTCAATACATTTTTACATGAAATCAGTTTCTGAACACACGATATTTCTCATATATGATTTGACATAATGTAACCACGGCAACGCGTGGTCAGGTCCACTAGTACATTATATAATCGCTTCGGAAATACTATAAAGGATATTAAGAGCTGACCAAATATATCGGTTTACTGCATTTATATTCATTAAATAAAGTATTAATCGAATATGTAGGTAGCTATTGTAAATGACTTGAACACGACTACCGGGATACGACTATTACTATAAAATTCAGTTCCCCAAATTGAGATTTTTGAGGAAACAGGCACGTTTCAAATCATAGTCAACATATAAAAGGGTCATCGGCGTCCGATTGTTAAGGTAGAAATACCCTTCTATACCGTGCATACTCGTATTAACCACCTTGGGTCCTTTGTTCAATCCAGAAAGGGAAATTGGAGTTTCTTTTACAAGATCTTACTAATACTTTTCCAATCTTTAAAACATAATCGCATAATTAGTGAACGGAGAATAAATTTACCTTGCATTTACATAAAAGATTTTTCTTTGTAAAGACATATCTATTTAGATCGCGGTTGGTAATATTAAGTAGTACATAGTAATCTGGCTATTGGGTACGAGATGTCCCGCAACTGCGACAAGCCTAGAGCATGTTCTACCAAACTGCTTCTGTGCGGTTCGGTGGAGATACTGACAGATATAACAAGTATAATTTGGCGCCGCTATTCCTAAGCGCCGCAGCTGATAACGATTGGTTGTTAGCAGAGCTGTAAAATGTACCTGTATAAATAGCAAAGCCGTTTTGACTGAATTTATAACTATTTTTCCAATAATGATCTTCTTTATTAACTATTTCAAAGCCCTTTTGATAACGCTAAAATCTACCCACACTTATACTCCAATTAGGTCTCACAACTAGTTAATTGGTGTAAAGGCGTGTTTTCAATCAATGAGAGTACCTACGTTCGTTTGATGTTGTTCAATTTTGTGATATCGTTTTTGAACATATTTCGGCAAGAATTCGACTTTCGCTTGTCTAACCTATCAGTGCATTAATATTCTACGTCATAAAATAGTGATGTGGTGTAATTAAACAGATAAATGGTAGGCCAATAACAAATATATATGTTTATGAAGTACCTACTGTATTGTTCGCTTTTATCCAGAATCATTGTAATCATAAAGCAATCTTTGATGATGAAAATAAATAACCTTGCGATATAAAATATTTTTTGTATTTACGTCAGTCTATTCAAAAAATATTACATACATTGAGTGCGAACGAGGATCCTTTCATATCTCTCCCCAGTAGCGGCTAGTTAGCAAACCAAATCACGCGATATGACCTGCATTTGTAAACGACTCGGCTGCGTAGCGATATGAGTATTACGAGCTGCTACGAACTACTGCGAATAAAGTTCATTGAACTGCATCACAACTTTATTGCTCAACTCCGTTTACGTTATTATCGCAGCTACGTTATGACTACAATATTACGATACAGATTTTGCGCTGGTTTACATGCGATTCTCATTTTTATATAGACCAAACCATTCGTAGGGCCAATGAGCGATAATTCAGAAGTGGAGAGCATCTCGCGCAGTACCATTCAATCGTCTGCGCGAGGACAGAATGCTGATGAGCCGTAGGAAAGTTCGCGTCTGAACACTCTGTATAAATCCGGCGAGTCATGTCGGGATTGCCTAAATCGCCTTTTTATTTATTGCGCGGCTACTTCAGCGAATAGCCGTTTAGAGACGACGTTGTGTCACTTGTACGTGATGCCTCTGCGTTGGAGCCGTAGCTCTACAAACATCTGACACTTGGCCTTGATACCTGCAATTGAAAACGAGGTAAAGTACTTACAACAGTCAGTAGAGCGAGGAAGAAAACTCATTAACGACAACGTACTTATCCTTTCAAACCTAACTCTTTCAATGTTATATTTGATGCATTTAAAAACATCTAAGAGTTTATACAAATTGCTTTCTCCCGTTACAATTTCACTATAGAGCATCATCCAAATATTATACTTCAAATGAAATTATGAAAAGTAATACTTAAATGAAAGATAACAAAGACTATTCCTCGTAGTCTTCAGTGTAAGTTTAAAGTGTCTTTGAAATGAATCTCGTCAGCTTTACGGATATGACGACGACGGCGGTTAGCGGAAGCGGCTCAATGTCGTCACGTCCGGCTGTCTAACTGCGGTTCCCTTGAGTCCAAATTAGCTTTTATGGTGATTGCAATAGGAGACCTTCTGCAATAGTGTTGTCAAGTATAATCGTTTGTTGAATTCATTTTTAGTTTTAGTCTAATGGCCGACGGCAGACGAAGCCATTACTAATAGTAAAACATAATTTATTGAAAAGCGATAAAATGATACCTCTTATATCTATCTCCTAAATCTACCGACTAGCGTCGCATCTTGTTGTATTAGTTAATCGATATGGAGACTAGGAGATGAAATCCGTTATACCGAAAACGAGTAAGATACAAAAAAGAAAGAATCAAAGAAAGTATCTAATCTATCTAAGCTTTGTAATAATTACAATCAGATTACAGTCGATTATTGCCCCCTGGGAAGCTTGAGGGGATCTTTCTTTGGGGACATTCTAATCATTTGTCTCTTACAAAGAAATACTAATGGTTTAATCTCTTATACTACGTACTTAATACTAATAGATAGGTATTATAATGACATGGTATAACTTGTAAGTTAGTTTTTATTCATAATATATGAGACTACTAATCAGATTAAATGTAGTTTGATAAGTAACCAGCTGCTGCATTTCGCTTCATTATTTCTCTCTAATGACACAAAAAACTAATTCAAATACCACTCTTCATTGTATAATAATAATTACATACACCTTAATAATAACGTTGATAGTCTGATATTGATTGATCCTAATTCTTGAAAGAAAACTTATTTACGGAGGCGGTTTACTTTGATTATAAATATTTTTGGGCGTATAAAATACGTAGCCTTGACGAAAGCATACATTCATACCACAAAAGCGGAGGGAACGCTAAGATTATACGCCTGATTAAATATTTTCGCTCCAATGCAAGTAAAGGCCAGGAAAGGAAAATTCTCTCGCGAATATTCCGATTCTATATTTATTTGTATACTACGTTATACGCGTACGTGCGTAATCTGTGTATTTTCCACGATTCGGGAACGATTGAATCCTTCGCTTGCGTAAATAAATTCACCGCGATTTTTTATCGGAAAAGTAAAATAATCTTTTACCATCAACAGACATCATAGTAAGTAGGTTTAATGGTATCAAAAGTTTATTAGATTGCGTTTATATCTTGGCCAAAGAAGTGCACAAATATCTAGGAACGTAAAGATAAAAGCTTATGATAATAATATACATTTTTCATATGCTCTAAAAAATTGAGCAGGTACCTAATTAACATGTTGTTGTTAATGTTAAATCTACACATTAGCAGGGACAGTTTAAAAAACCGTTTTACAATTGTTTGTTAACTACGGTGTTTCGCGTCTCAGCTTTTGTGTATGTCATAAATCGACGGCGCGGCGGATCGGTGTCGCGTGTCGATCGTCGCGCGATCACAAACACCAAGTCCACGTGACAGGGGACAGCGACCGAACTTAAGGCCGCGTTCACAATTATTATATATGCACCTTTATGACCACTACAAGTACATCGTGTACTTCGTTTGTTTTTAGTACAACAACTCTAGTTTACAAAGGATGGTACACTCAAGTAGCTGACTAACTTAAATATGACTGAACTTAACTTTTAAATTAGATGTCGGCAAACATTTGTATCTTAACAGAATATGATACTAAGTATGTATATATAAATATTCATAAGTCAACATCATTGTGATTAAACTTTCAGCCTATTATCTGATCGCTTTAACTTATTAATAGCGATTGATTAAAAATTTATATACATAGATAACACTAATTTTACAAATCGCTATGGTTTATTCGCTTAGACCACGTTAACGCTTTCAGAATACAGTAGGAAATCGGATACTGGCTTTCAACGAAAATTCTGCCTCTTTATAAAATGACGGCGTGTTTGCGAGCCCGACTGAAATATTATATCCGTCTATATATTATATGTACATGGCTTGTGTTGTTTAATGACAACATAAACTGAATTTAAACTATTTGATAGAATGCCTTGCGTAAAATATGTACTTTGTTACGTAATGTTATGTTATAACGTTGTTGTAGGTATTATAATATGGTAGGTATAAAAGACAAAATTACCTAAACACCGCTAAGAATACCCAGTTGAAGATATATAACATTTGACATTTGACAGGTTATTACGTATTACCTATACGGTATTACGTATTTGACACATTACATTTGACTAGTCAAATTAGATTTTGCGTTGCAGACTCATAAAACTAATCAAATTTACTGAAAACTTATTATATTATATCATCACATTTGGCAAATCAATTTAGACAATGAGTTGCAAACATGGACAGCCAAGTGAATTCGCTAAAAGCTATTGTGTTACCACATCTGTCAAGTTTATTTAGATCTTGTTTCCCTGCAAAAAATAATGTGATATTCTGTGTTATAAAATATACTATGATTACAAGACAGATTATGTTTATTCTCGATTTTGATCACTCAAAAAAAATTGTCCGTACAATAGGTAATCGAGATTATTTAGTTATTTCTCACGATATTAGTATTGAAAACACATGAGTCTGAAATTTGGTTTATAATGTTTTTTGGGTTTATAGTATCTTAAAATTAAAAATATACACGGGTGAAAAGGGTTTCACTTCATACCTGAAGGAAAATTATATCACTAAGAACGAAATATACTCAGTATTGATTTACATATAGAACAGGAACAATTTCTCTCACATAAAACTCATCTAATAGGAAAATTAAACATTTCAGTTAGGTAATCGGTTAGGAATGTTGATGGCACCACCTAAATGCCGTGTAAATATTGCATTGTAGGGCAAGTGCGCTCGTTACGGGTCGTATTCACGCGCGGCAGTGTGAAGAGCGCTTGATTGCGTAGGTAACTATTTCATGAGGTAATTTCCTGTATATTATTAAAAGTCTATACATTTTTAGAAAATATACGTACACTTGGCCAACGTGGTAGACTACTGCCTAAAACCCTCTCATTATGAGAGGAAACCTGTGTCCAGCAGTGGAACAATAAAAAGGTCGAAAAAATACGTAACGTATAATATACATATTATGTAGTTCATACCAAACACGTTACATAAAAATAGCCGAAACACAATGAACACGATTGTAGTAGTCGTTAATAATAATACCCAGGAGCAGTTAAAAATGCGACAGTCAGGCAAAAATGTTATTTAAAATCTGTGAATTGTGGACCCTTCGAAGACCCGAATAAAAGCAGGCTGACCATAGGCGTACCGCGTAACTGTGTTGGACGTGACAGAATATATCCATATCGCTCCAAAATACCACGACGATATGACAATCACATAGTAGGGTTTTACGAACATCATAAATTTGTAAAAATATGTAAAGATGAAGGGCCGTATCGTGATATAAACTACACCCATTGGAATTATCCATAATTTTTCTCTAAATATAATTCTAGATTTTATACAATAAAACTGTAACGGAAGTAAGTAAAAGTAAACAGAAGTAACTGTTCGCCTCCGCTCCAATGTACATTGCGGAATGAATCGCAAAGTAATTGAACGCCCGCAACTGCCGACGAACTATCGTTCGCTGAAATTAATTGTCAAGTGCAAACTTATCGCAGGTCTCCTGCCGTGTCCCAATTTCATTGCACTTTTAAAAAGAAATTACACAGTTACCTAACAGATAGTGACGTTAAAATTAAACCTTGTCGTATATGCTACATAAAATCATATTTGATGACCATATTTCAAATTCAAATTCAAATTCAAATTCTTTTATTCATTATAAGGTATATACATACACTCAATGAAGGTCATTTTTTAGTCATCGTACTTCGGCTTTGTGCGCCCCTCAGGCTATAGTAGACCGGGAGAAAAACGGTTTAAACGGAACATGTCCACTACATGCATTAAACAAATGCAATGTAATAATTTTTTTTACGAATCTCCCGTCTTTAATATGGCAAGTCTTTTATTTCAAATTGCATATCATAAAACTTTTTCATTATGTGCTTATTGTTTGAATGACTTATGTATGTTCTGCAATCGAATAATAAGGGAGTTAAAAATATTATTCGCATTATACTAATAATACTTATATACATAAGCATTAGCCAACACACAGCTAGGAAATAAATGTGTTTAAATATACCTTAATAGACCCCGATTAAATAAGGGAAATCCAGCATCATTAGATAATACTGCGCACAATCACGATTACATCCATTTATAATAACTTATTATACATAGATACGTATATCTTATCTTTACCTTTTTATAACTTTAAACCAAATACGAGAAGAAACAAGCCTTTCCATTCCATAATCTTTTCCTTTGTTGAATAGGTTCACCCAGTATTAAAACAATTACTTTAATATCAACCATTATTCACAGAAACTCGTCTTAATTCTGCACATTCAATTTGAAAATGTCTAATTAATATTCGTTAATAAACGGGTTCCCTCGTAATGAGTCCGAAACGAAAACAAATAATGTATGACATCATAGTCTTTCATAGGATTTCATTTGGCCCTGAAATGTTTATTTTACACTATTACAAAGAATATTTTTATAGGACACGGGAGTTGTAGCGACGAAGCATCTAAAAGCTTCTTCGGCTTTTTAACCGTTGTCATCTAGTAAGAGTAATTAGCCGACGGCTTATATAATATGCAAAACGTAATAAGGTACATGAAAATTTTCGTCATTCATCCAAAAATACAATGAAAAACGTAACATTCTAAGTATTTATGGCCCTCATTAAAATTTGTTAAAGTAAACGCTAAATAAAGTCTTTGAAATGTAAAATTTCATTGCGTTTTATTTAATAAGTCAACCAATATATTATTGTAAAATTACATAAGAAAAATACAAGCGGCATAAATAATAGGTACTATTAGTGCATGAAACGATAACAATGAAAGCATATAAATAGAATAAATCAAAGTAATTAACTGCGCATTACAAAAATACGCGCCAAGGATAAACAACGTACTAAAATCGAACCGAGCGGGAGCGTTCGTATAATCGCGAGCGATACGATGACCGCAAATCTGATAGAATACAAACAACAGAACATGGAAAACACAATTATAAAGTGCAACAAGACGCAGTTGGAAAGGATTGGACGGCACAGGGCGAGGCGGTGCCGTGACGCGCAGTGACGCGCAGTGACGCCGCGTGACGCCGCGTCGTGTCAGAGTAAACAATTTACTGTTTGTAAACACACGCCGTAACCCGCGAACGTAAACATGGCCATGCTGCTTAGATGTCAATGGCGAATGTTACGCAGATCCGCCGCCGCCGCCCCAGACACAAAAAAAACAAGAGAACAGCGAGCCGCGCTACGCTTATAATAATGCAACAGATTATATACCCTAAAATATGCACTTAAAGCTTCCTTGCTTGTATTTTTTTGTCAGTTACTGTTAAATATAAAAACATAACAAGATAAACGATTTGATGTTATTATTATGGCACTGTTAAAATGTTTTCGTTTATTGTTATGTTATTGTTAACATTTTTGTCAATGTAAAGATTAATTAAACATTATCTAGAATGTTTCTCAATACAAAGGAACTTTAAAGATCAGAATCTGAAATCAATATCCCATACACTTAACAAACTCCTATTTATTTTATTGTGGATAAGGCGGATTTCATTAAAATTCGTGTAGATTAAATAATGTAGCATAAGTTAGATGCCTACACCCAATAGTCTTAATGCCACAATATATTATGAATGATATTTATAAATACAACATGAAATGCAAAATATAGAAGAAAAACACGTTTGATACAATAAAAAAAGTCATAAGAATACGGGTTTCCAAACTCAACTCTTATTTGAATGAATAAAAATATTGAATTCAATAATTATAAGTCCACATGATATAATGTTATCTAGGTAAATCAATTTTATTATCGAGAAAAATAATATTCTGCTAGATAATATACATACATACATATGTATATGGGGTCTGAGCACGGCATTTTCACATAAATAAGAAAGGAATCGCAGCACTCATAGTAGCTACACAGTAAATTTAAAATGTAATTGTTGATAATAACAACATGTATCAAACGCCATAGATTAAAATAGATTTGTTAAGTTATATGTGCCAAATGTCATTTGGCACTGAGAGAGTATTTTAATGTTCTAATTTTCTATTTATTTCTAAAACACAGAAGAACTATCGTAATCTGTGGATCATATTATTATCTGTTACATAATTAACGGCTGGATTTTATACTTATTTCAAGAATATGTGGTCGTCTAAAAATAGTCCAACTTGATTTGATATCACATTTGATATGATTTTAAGCTTTATGCAAATATGCCCGCAATATTTTCTACCGAGCGATGCTTATAAGAGTCCAAGGAGATCTTGAAAATATTACATTTATACTTTCTTCGTTTATACGATAAAAATAATATTCATGGTCAACAATTCTATTTTTAACAAATTATGTGACGGTTAAAATTCTCACGGATTATGCAATTAGCCCAACTATTTCATCATACTCGTTATACGTACTTCACTTTTATACATCCACTCTTAGTGAAAGCTTGAAGGTTGAGTTCCTTGAAGCAAAATTATTGATTACAACCTCGGAAGGAATAACAACGAATCTAGAGACAACATATTATATTTTTTAATTCTTAATACTGAAGCGTATTTTCAATTGTATAGTCCATACTACCATTACTAAATGTGAAAGTAAATGGTTGTCCGTCTGTCTATTAAACTATCACGACCAAACCGCTTGACCGATAGTAACGAAATTTGTTATGGGAATAGTTTGAGGCCCGGGAACACAGGATTTTTTTTATCCTAAAGCTAGTTATATATATACCTTTTTTGCATGTATCTTTATGTATTTGCACATTTATGTATTATGCACAAGGATATTATAACAATATATGGCCTTTTGATTTTCCTTAAAATCACATTTTTAAGCAAAGAAAAAAACGAAACTGGTCTCAAGGTCACACTTAAGGTACCTTTTTGCGGTATCTTAATTATAAGGAATCGCCTACACTGTAAAATTATAATTAGTAGATGTAGAAAAAATAGGGTTTCTTTTTACAAAACAAGCAAAATTTATTATTACATGTAAAAGATAACATAATATATGATACAAAATATGACGTGTTTTATGCATCATATAAACTTCTTGGTCAATTTTTCCTTATAACTACAGTACTTCCAGTATGGTTATCGAACCCAAATTTAAGTAATACTATTGTGTTTTAGTAGAGACACACTTAACTTAATAGTTAACGAGAATCAGTTATGCTAATACTACAAACTCCTTGTGTAGTACAGACAAGCACAGCGTTTGTAAACATAATAAATATTTTACAAACGAAAAGTAACGCTAGATTGTAACGACGAGGGAATAGTACTCGTATCTGTGAAATTATATATTAGACTTATTATACTTATCGACTTAAAGTACTATGAATGTACATCTCACGTCTAAATAAATTCAAGTGATTAACCCAACTACTGGTATTACAGTTACGCTCTAATAAAAACATTAAGAAGTGTTTGGGATCCTAATAAAACGAGGAATATTATCCTTAACAAGTTGATCATAATTTTACACACAGCTGATAATAATTAAAACGTTTTCACAGCGCGTTACGAGGTTATCATTAAGGACGGATTAATCCGCTGAGCGACTTTTATCGTCGGCTGTACCTAAAGGTCGGCTCGTGGAGTCGAGAAGCTCGGAAATCGACGATCTTATACGTAATTTCATGATTAACGCAATTATAAGGCCCACTAATTGAGGTCGTGGCCCTACAATTATAACATATTGCTCCGGCCCCTCGCTAGATCAAAGTGATCATCTATTTGACTGGTTTTGCATATCGTGTTAATATGAAGGTAGATTTTTTGTGACAACTGTACCACTCCGTTCGTTCAACGTTCAAGTAGAGATATATACCCAAGAAATCTGATAAATATATGCATATTGCATTCCATTGCACCATTATTACCATTCCATAATTAGGCAGAATATACTGTTATACATAATTATTTCAAGTATAAATATAAATAATACCAGTATACAGGTGGAAGCGTTGGTAAATTGCGTGCGTTTGCCCGTAACTGTGCGTGTGTTTGTGGGCGTGTATGTGACAAGATATGCGTGTATGTACATATATATTGCGGGTGCGCTAGTGTGCGTACTTTACTGATACTCTTGTTACACATACATAAGTATGGCGTACTCTATAACATATAACCGGCGTACGCGTTTATGCATGCGTGTGTATATACATAACATGTGTTGTGGACGCGTTTGTGTGCAGACTCCACATGTATATATTGTAACTTTAATAAGCACATAATGTAGTGGTGTGTACGCGACTTGCGTGCGTGCGTGTTTATGGCGAAGACAATTAGATTCTACTCTCCATAGACATTTGCTTCTAATCGCATTTTCAATCCTAATTTTAAACGAGCTCGGTCGCAGATATGGATTAATCACATTTATTTATGTATAATGGAAGATAGCATGAATTTAAAGATTTCGAAAAAAAAAAGAAACAAGTGAGATCAACTTAAATTTTACACTATAACTTCAACCTTAGTTCAAAGTAAGTCAATTTAAGTTTTTGCATGCACTCTGATCGGACAATCGGGCAGATGTTTTGACCAAAGTCACCTTTAAGTGTCGAACTCTTCGAGGGTATTTTGAGTAACGATAATCCGCGGTGTAAATAATATAGAAGAAATAAAATACTCAATGATGCGACAATGTCGCGACTACAAATCATGCGTAATATTTTCCTTAATGTATCTTTATATTTGTATACTTTATGCCTTTATATGTATTTGTATTATAATAGATGACTGAATTACTAAATGTCCATATATTATAACTTAATAAGGAAATCGTCAAACCGTAAATAACCCACCTGTTTTACGCATACATACATACATATGTATATACGAGTATGTAGTTGTAATCAAGTTATGACAATTTGCTCCATTTAAGAAGTCCAAATTCATGAAATAAAGATTGAGTTTATTAAGTGGAAATTTATTATGATTTTTCCAGCAAAATACAATGATCCACCTAAAATATGATATATGATTTCTTGGTTTTTTAACGATTTTATAAATATCTTGTTTTATGTAACTAATTGTAGGAAACGAACAGGTGGCAGTTAACCGCTGTCTACTATAGACATCTGCGATGGATCTCCAATAGGACCGTAGGAACAAGGCCGGTAATGCTTATTAGTTTGGCTACTATTAGATGTTAATAACAATATTACTTGATGAGCAATCATTCATTCACTCGTACAGACATTCATTATCAATTCATCAACAATTCAAAATGACATAAGTGTAATTAATTAGTATTGCTCATTGTGTGCACAGTTACCATTCGTGGTATAAGAAGTTTTCAAATTAAATTTGTCATTTGTATGACAACACATAATTTTCAGTTACTTATTTTATAACATTACAAATAGTTCAACAACTGTCTGGTGATATACTCCTATAACAAAACAGTGTAATTTTAAAAATCGGAACCGGTTTTACTAGTTGGGATGCGTTGAAGTGGAATTTTTTACCACGACGCGTCTACCTCAAGGCTTTTCAACTTGTCTACTTTGTGACAGGTTAACTTTAAACGAAAGTTGAGTTTTTCATGTTAAGTACATAGCATAAACAATTTTGGTATAATGAGTTTTATGATTGGTTCTGTATTATACCGAATATAAGCGATATTAAAGCAGTTTAATAAGACCATCTTTTGTGTTAGTAAAATCTACCAGACACTGATTAGATATTTGGTCATTAATAGTTTTACAGTCAAGGTTATTTAGACTCTTTCAGTGGTCCATTGCTGTACACAAGTCTCCTGTTATGATGAAGGGGTTTTAGCAATGGAGTAAGTAGGAATCAATGATGACACTGTAATAACCAAGATGGTGGATCCTGGTATACCAGTTATACTAAAAGCGACCATCTCTGTCCTCAAGAGTATCAACGCATCCGTGACCCACCTCTGATAGAGCACATACTAACTAGTAGGTACTAATTGGACTAATATTAATAACAGTCCCATTCCTGCAATCCTGTTACTAATGAATACTCACCAACTAATTCTTAATAACGCCTGTCACTAAGAAGCCCTATTAGAGTTTGGTTGCAGATGTCCATGGGTGGTATTAGCCACTTGTGACTGCTGCCTACTCGTTTGCTACATCTATATATATAAAAGAAAGTCGGGTTTCTTACAACACTTATAACTCGCGATCTGCTGGACCAATTTTCATGATTTTTGATTCGTTGCATTTGTTTCCGCCCCCAATAGCAGAATACATCTTAAAAACAATGAATAAACTATAGTCTGTATTTTTTTAACCAATTAAAAAGGTTGAAAAGTGCATTGAGCAGATATATAGAAGTTTCTCAAATACCTATGCGTGCGTATATCTATATATTTAAAACAAAGACGGGTTTGTTACAACATTTAATGAAGCCGTAATGTAATTAGACAACGGAACATCGCGAGTCAATTATCTGATGAAGAACGAGAAATTGCATGAGAAGAGCGCCGCGTTAGTATGGAGAAAAAAATATCCGTCATCCTGGGTGACACGTGGTAATGCCAATGTTAAAGAAAACAACTGAGATTTCTTTGTTTTTTTATAAGAAAGTTGATACAAAACAGAGTTTGGGGTGCTTTACGTGGCCTCAACCCTCTGAAGCAATCAGAGATGCATCAAAATAATGTATAAGAGAATTGTAGTTCAAAACATTTTGAAGAATGAATAAATATCTTCATCATATGTCTATCTTCTAAGGTTTTGTCACATTTTTTATTTTTGAATTAATAATATAAAGATTGAGTTGTTTGTGAATCTACTTTTACCAATTTAATGTTAATCATTTTAGTTAATAAATCTAGATTGTAATTGTCCCTTACACTATGTCTTATAAAAGAATGCTCCGTCAAGTTCACAAATAAAAGTGTGCACCCATACACAAACTCTCCCAAATAACACGACACAAAAATACCACAGCAAACAGTGGTCGACCTTCTCCGTAACACAGAAACATACCTACGATTACTGTACCGCTCCCTCGTCCTTACATCACGATCTCATCCCTTCCGCGCAGGGTCGCCGTGGACGCGCGGCCGCCTCGCTCTATTACATTTTTTAATGTTATATTTTATTCAAATGAAAAGAATTTCATTTTTTAGTTCCATTGGTTTTATTTGAAATAAAATAGTTTGGATGTAATGTCGAAGTGTCGCGTACGGCAGACGGCGAAGTGGTGCTCCGGTCGGGCGACCTGCACTCGGACGGCTACCACCTGCTGGGCTGCGACCTGCGCTGTCTGGGCGAGGTGCGGCGCAAGCTGGCGGCGGCGGGGGCGGGGGCGGGCGACACGCCCACGCTGCTGCTGGCCGAGTGCGTGCTGGTGTACCTGCGGCCCGAGGCGGCCGCCGCGCTGCTGCAGCACCTGGCCGCCGCGTTCCCGCGCTGCGTGCTGCTCGTGTACGAGCAGTGCAACCTGGCGGACCGCTTCGGCGAGGTGATGGTGCGCAACCTGAGCGCGCGCGGCTGCTCGCTGGCGGGCGAGCGCCTGTGCCGCGCGCCCGAGGCGCAGGCGGCGCGCATGCGGGAGGCCGGCTTCGGGACCGCGCGCGCCTGGGACATGGACGCGGTGTGGCGCGCGCTGCCCGAGGAGGACCGCGCGCGCGTCGAGGCGCTCGAGATGCTGGACGAGCGCGAGCTGCTGCAGCAGCTCAACTCGCACTACGCGCTCACCGTCGCCACCAACGGCGACCTCTTCGCCGACCTCGACATCGACGCCTAGGCCGCCTAGGCCGCCCACCCCGCTACCGTTCCGTTCGTCGCAGAGGCGTTTCCGCTTCGATCGTATCGTTCGTTATCCGGAACATCTCCGATATTTACGAGACTAAGTTGGAGCGCAGTGATAAAACAGCGGCGACAGTTTTAAAAATTTCGCCACGAATGCAGTGTTTGTAGGAATTCTTCGAGCTGTATACCATTCATAATTTTTATTATTTGTTACGTGATAAGTCGCATTTTTATCAATTCCGATTGTAATGTCATCCCCTGGCCCGCCCCCCCCGCCCGGAGCGTACTCCACTCCTCACCGCTCCGGTCAGGGTAGCTGGAGGTATCATTTGCACTAAAGAAATATTATTCCTTCCTGATGATGGTCATCACTGACATAATGTAATGTTTCTTCCTATATTGCAAGGTGATATGTAAATTATTTATTGTAATTTATTGAACATTTTCGAGTGACTTGAAACCGTTTTTACTAAATGATACTGGCGACGAACGTGACCGCTAACTTAGAAGCGCATCTATCATTTCTCGTTGACTGTAGCCTTACGCGATAGTAATGATTTTAGTCCAGAGTCAAGAAAAAATTGTATACATGATAATATACAATGTTTCACTTTTGTCTTTAACGATACATAATAAATGTTTCCTTGTTTCGAACGAATGCTATTTTGAAGGGATAAAAATGCATTATATATTGTGAACCTTAAAAATGTGTAATATGATGATAAACAAAAGTAACCATTTTTTGGTGTACAACAAATTAGTATAAGGACGGCGTAAAAAATAGTGAGAAATGAGACGCCTCGTGGCGGCGTCGCGTGCCGCCCTCAGCCCATACTAGGGTACATATTTTCAACAGGTGTTGTGTTCAACGATTGTATGAATATTTCTTGCTTATATAAATGTTTTTAAAATCACCAAAGTTCTTTCCAGTAAGGGTTCATTCACACAGACCGGTTCGGAGAGCTTCGTCTCGTATTTTTCTTTTCACACAGACCGGATCGTATACGCTTGGAATTGGCCGAAGCGGAGCCGCCAGAACCGCCAGAAAGAGCATGCAATCAGAGCCGGTCGGCTCCTCTTATTATTTCACACGAAGCGCGTACAAGCATTCCTAATGATAAAACAGATGCGCATACAAAAATAAACCTTAATATAATTGATTACAACTGTTGTTTCCAACGTGATAAAAATCTGCTGCTCTCCGAGCCAGTCTGTGTGAACGGACCCTAACCAGTGTAGACACGGTACTGTGCCGTTTTCCGTCTACGTGCGAGGCAGCCAGTGGACGAACTCACGATGCTTTCAATAAAATTTATTTGTGTTTATTTTGTTGCTTGTGTACGAAAATTATACCATTGAATAAAAACCTTAGAACGGCCGCTGCCGGAACGATTCGGCAGCGTTCGTGGGCCACGCGCTACGTCATACTTTCGAAACACTAGTCGCGTCGAATGATGGGCGGGGCGGCGCTAGATGTGCGGCAGGCAGGCGGCGATGGCGCGGCGCAGCGCGGCGCGCACGTCGGCGGCGGCGCGCGCGGCGTGGCAGAACACGTGCGTGGCGTGCCGCTCCACGTGCAGCAGCGTGTCGTGGCGCGGCAGGTGCACGATGCAGCCGTCCGCGCCCGCCTCCACGCGCGCCTCGCCCACGCCCTCCCGCGCCAGCGCGCGCACCAGCGCCTGCGGGGAACCGCGCCCGGAGCTCACCGAAACGTTCACCGCTATCGACGCCAAGCAATATTTACGCGAACCAAACGTAGTCAAACCCTCCCCGCTCCGGGGCCGTCTCGCGTTCGTATATGAAGCTGGTAACGTGGAATATGTTCTCAGGGAGAGGCGAGAACTTTCTTAAGGCGTGCACGAGCGAAGCCGAAATTCATGTAGTGTGGGGCGGCTTACGAGACTCGAACGAGCGCGCTTCGAGCGTTCGGCCCTTGCTCGGCCGTGCTCCGTCCGCTCTCGATTTTTTGACGAACACAAAGGGATTTGCGCAGCGCGCAGTGATCGTTGTAGGGTCGTTGCACGTCCACACTCGGCACCGCCAGCGAGCAGCTCGTCTCGTCTAGCGTATACGCAGCTTACAATTTTTTTACGTCTACGTTCCCGGGAGGGATCGATAGAGGTCACTAAGACGCTTTCGAACGGAGAAACGAAATTAAACATTTGTGAAGGGACAGACGTCTAGGGCGTTCTAGGACCCGTCGGGCCATCGGAGGCAGAGCGGCGGGCGTACCTCGACGTCGAGCGCGTTCCAGTGTAGGCGTGGCACCGGCGTCGGTTCAGGCGGCGGCACCAGCGTCAGCCGCGCGTCGCGTAGCCGCAGCGCCGCCACCAGCGGCGCGGCCCGCAGCCCCGCGCGCACCTCGCGGGGCTGCGCGCGGGCCGCCAGCGTGCCGCACAGCTCGCCGCGCACCAAGCTGCGCCGCACGCCCGCCGCGCGCCATCCGCCACGCCGCACCACCAGCGTGGCCACGTCGCCGCCCACCTGCGTCCGCGCCGCGCCGCCCGCCGCGCCCCCCGTCGCCGCCTGCGCGTACTGCTCGGGCAGCGCCAACTCGCGCGGCCGCAGCTCGCGCACCAGCTTGTTGGCCTGTGCGTGGTTGAGCGACGTGTCGATCGGGCAATGGAACGCTTTCATGCTCAAGGGCTGGAACGGCGCCAGAGCTTCGGCATGCGGAAAATCCGGCTCTGTAAAATATGACCGATTGAGTCGCGCGGCCGCAGGAGGACAGGGGAGGGACAGGGGAGACGCGGCCTCACCGGTGAAGATGATGGCGTGCGCGGGGTTGCCGGCCCACAGCTCCACGAGGTGCACGGCGGCGCCGAAGCGCAGGCTGGGGTGTCCGCAGAAGACCACGCAGGGCTGGCGGAAGTCTGCGCTGAAGGCGTCGTCGTGCAGGGAGCGCGCGTGGCGCAGGCGGCCGGCGCGCGCGAGCGCCGCGTGCGGGAAGGGCTCCTCGGGCAGATAGACGCGCGCCTGCTTGCCCACCGACACCCACTCGGCCAGGATGTTGCTGTAGGCCAGCGAGGAGTCCGCCACCGGCGACACCACGTACAGCGGCACGTGCTGCAGCCCCGCGCCCTCCAGGTGCGCCGAGAGGCACTCGAGCAGGTCGTACAGCACGCCGCTGGGGTACACGGGGCACAGCACGGAGCCGCCCGCGCGCAGCGTGACGGTCGCGTGCACGCACAGGTCGCCCAGCATGTGGTCGGGGTTGTGCGCCGGCGTCTGCGTGAGCGCCGCCAGCACCAGCAGGTCGGCGCCGCGCAGCGCCGCCTGGTTGATGGGGCGCGGGTGCGTGGTGAGCGTGCTGGAGCCCGACACGTACGCCACCTGGGAGGAGAGCGACCGACCGACCGCGTTCCGTATGGAGATGTCTGCGATCTCTGCGACTCAATTTGGCCTCGTTGTTTTTCTCCAATATTAAGGCCTACAACTTTGCTCCCGCCGTTTTTCTATAGAAGACTTAGTGACATCTAGATGTCGAGTACGCACATTATAGATGTGACTTGAAATACTCTTTAGTATCTTGTGAACATAATCTAATAGCATCAGTAGCTGATTTGTGTTTACATCATATCAATAATCTCGAATAAAAAACTCAAGTTATGACCCGCATTCTCGCTGTTTTCGGGAGATGTTAATTAATTTTTTTTCATATCAAAAATCTTTGGTAGAGGCTAGCCAAATGCTTTTAGACGCTTATGGTGAGACTGCTATGAGCGGGAGAATATGCCGTGAACGGTGGTTTCAACGCTTCAAGAGCGGTGATTTTTGCGAAGGAAACCGGCATAGTGGTGGAAGGTGAAAAGTTTTTGAAGATGAAAAATTTGACCATTTGCTCAATG
>DWGJ01000517.1:0-29274 GCA_018246895.1 Aspitha aspitha aspitha | reverse complement strand
GTTTGTTTTTTATTTATTTATTTATGTAAAAACCTAAAACTAAGGGTTACAAAGGGCAAACCTAATGCCTAGTGGCATTGTCCTCGAGATTACTTGTATGAATAAATTGTTTTACGCACTATTAATTATTAAGTATTAGGTAACTGTCCTAATTAAATCGAGATTACTGGATAAAATTGAAAATGGCACCAAAGCCATTTTGGTCTTTTCATTAATATGGTCCCTAGCTTTTACATAAAAGTAAATGAATACAAAACCTCATTACCATGCACTGTCGCCTCTTTATATACTTACTTGCAATATAATCAGATAACTTCTAATATTCAATACCAATGATCAACTATTGCTATCGCACTCTATCATCCGGCCATTGTTGCATTTATAAAGAAGCTCGCTAGTGCCCACATAGATTACCTTCTAGAAAATTCAGTGAGTGCAGTTATATGTATAAATACCAATTGTCAGGATGTAATTAATCAAGACCACTCTTTCGATAAGCGTATTGAAATATTTCTAACTGAACTAAATAATATTCGGTGTTAAAATAGTTGCTTGTTATAGTACTTTGTTTTTTTACCAATACGTAGTTATTTATGTACATAATATAATTGTTTAATAATAGGATATGTGCGGTGTCACATTTACGATAAATAAGAAGTATTTTAACAGTGTCATCGATAGACAAAATCTTTTACTTAGATATAGGATTACGAGGATATCTGTCCATCTGTAATCCGACACAGAATGTAACCTTGAAATATCGACAAACAAGGGTCGTGGAAACAGGACATATGTCGGTAAACAACATGTGGGATATTTCTCAAGCAGTTTCACTTCAGTGATGGTGATATTACCGTCTTCCAATTGAAAAGCTAGCTGTGACTTATATATTCTAGAATTTTCGTGTGGCCATTGGAGAAGACTAAACAAAATATTTTAGGATGAATCACTTACTATACGATAAAGGTAAAATCGCCTGAAAATATACGACAAAAAGTTTGTCGATAACATGGTTGGAGGCGTATGAAATCTACTGACTGCACTGGGCCAGCGCGATCTAGTATGGTCTTAAGTCATTACAGACAGAAAAGAACAGTATGCAATAGCAAATAACATAATATGTTGATGATAGGCGCGACGAATTAAAAGATTGGGTGATTTCACATGGTGTACAGAAAGTATGTAAATCGAGACCGCCCGTAAGTTGGTTTTCAAAATTACTATCTCCAGGAACAGAAAGAATGGACGGCTTCAGACTTTTTCAAAATATAGAAATAGTACCAGTTGTTTTTAACCAAGAGCCACTCATACCTAGTTTTTATGTTGCTATACCGTTAATCTCGGAAATTCAGTAACGATCGATTTTAATAATACGTGTTGCCATATCCGTTTGAAATCAAGCAAGGTCTCGGGGCGGGTGATGTGGTTCCCACGGGACGCCGTGCAAATATTAGCCACGGATCAAACAGGATCAAATGCGTTTTTGTAGCACTCCAGAGTATACCACTACCACAGAATATTTTATGACACTTCAATCATATCTTAATACCTATATTGATGTGGAACTAATCTTACTTAAAGAAAACAGCAAGAAAATAGTCACACACGATATCGCTGATGTTAAAGCCTCTATTATGGTAACATGTTAAATGATAGATAAAACTTCTAAATGCATACTTAATAGAAACCTTTGCACCAATTTCATTATATGATAACCAGTAGCCAGTTTTACTAACCACTGAAGCAACGCAACGTAAGCTATTTTTCTTTTAAATTTACACTTCTTATACTGAAATCAATAACTTCAGATAAATGAGCGCATGTACAATTTTAAATTACACGAAATTATCTCACGTACAAAATTATATAAAAGTTATTCTTACTCCAGACACTTTGCAAGTTGGAACGTAAATGACTAACTCACTGAGTGTACAATATCACTCGATTCGAGTGAACAATGGTAACACAATAGCTGTTTGCTCATTTCCGATCGGGCCGTCTCTCGTTACCAACTGTATGAGTGGAGTGTTTTGACCAAAGGACATCGCAAATATTTGAGTTTCGCACTTGACTGATGTTTGATCACATCGTTAGATATTTTTTTCAGTGATATCGACAGCTTAGGAACGAACCTGTGGATACCTATCGAGTTCAGGCCAAAAGAATAAACGTAAAAATTTTTTTATGATACTAAAGTAAATGATTGGTAATATTGCTATATTCGGATTTGATTTATTGTTTAAGATTGCACCTCAGTTCAAGTTTCCGTACTAAAATAATTGTTATTAATTTTGTTGTTTGATCGCCTCGATGACTGATGTTAATGAAATTGCAGGACAATGAATGATTCTCTGAATCGCGCATATCGGTAGCTTATTTTATTTTTCTACACTTTAATCTATAGCTTCAATACGCATATCTCAATGTTAGAATACATTACAATTGAATGTTATGAAAATAGTAATCTTTATCTATTGTTAGACGGCTACTTTATCTTTTCACAGACAACAATTTGTAATCCTTTAAATATTGTTATAGTATTAATAAAAAATGATTTTTTTCAATTGTTCACAGGCTACAATGCCACGAGTCTTACCATAAATACATACCTATAGGTATCAATTTTACGCATGAATTTCCCTCGCTACTAACCCGGTCTACCTGATTGCTTTATTATCATATAACAAGATTGGAATTAATATAACCACTTAGCTCTTTAATCAAGCCACGCCTTCGCATCCTGCGGACATGAAAGCTAATTGCATTATGTACCGTAGAGATATTACGCAAGGGCATGATTTCTAATAAGTAAAGTCGCCATAGATTTGTTTGACACAGCATAATGCGGTGCCAATGTTAGGCAAAAATAGAACCAGATAATACAATTAAATTATAATAAACAAGTTATCATGTTTTCTTTAAATAGTTACCCGATATATAAATAATTAATATAATTAATATCCATGAAAAAATTTGTTGTTTGGAAATATGTAATATAGACATTTATGTCTATATGAAAATTCATAATAACTCTATAAGTCAACGTTCTGAAAATAAATTTTCCTTAACCACTGTTGGTATTAGGTATAGCCTGTGACATAAATAATGCGTAATGTGACATCAAGCATAGATTCACTTTACTGTTCCTTATAATATTTTCTCAAAATAAACAAAACGAATAGTCTATGGTCGCGTGACAAAGGTGCGTGTCACACCGTGCCTGAGCAACGGCCATTTTGTGACCGAAAATTGGCGGGAAAATTGAGAAAACGACACTTGTACGAGTCTCGTGCTTCAGCGACTCGTAAAGCTATGAATTAATGCAAACGATTGTGCCACCCGCAGTCTTTGGCGGAAGCATTAAAATATAGAACAACCAAATTAGTCGAACATCCCTCTACAACATAAATAACCGCATATTTCATTTCATTATGTTGAAGGAAACGTAACCGTTGACCAATATTGTCACAGATTTTCAGCTTGAGTAAGATAATTTAGACAAATTATATTGTATCCACACTAGCGTTTTAAAATAAAAGTATGAACAGTAAAATCAATTAATCTTTGTTCTTGAACAGTTACAGATGCAATCTGCATGTTAACACAAGCGTCAATGTAAATGTCGTAAAATAATTAATTACTTTTCAGAGTTGTTTACCTAATTGCTTGCAAAGTAAAGTAATCCAATTTCGGAGTCTAGATTGAATATACGGGGAAATCTTTAAAAAGAATGTTGCGTAACTCCAAATATAGGGGCATTTTCTTTTATTTTCCCATCAGATTTTAAAGTTGGCGCCTTTAGGCGTATGAAATAACTTTTGGAATTACTTGCACGCACGGATAGCCATAAAAATTATGAAGTCAAAACCAGCAACCAAACTGACACCGCAAATTTGGGAACACTCCAAGTTCACCTCTATTTCGTTTTTAGGGCCAATAAAAACGTCACTGGATACATACTTCCGAAATTTCGTGGTTCACAACTCACAGAAAACTGCGAGCGTGTGACAATAAAATGTCCGATACAAGTGGCATTAGACTGAAGCCACTAGGATGGGCTAGAGACACGCATCCAATATGAGCACCACCGCCACTTGACACCCCTCTCCCCGCGGAGACGTTCCCTGTATAAAGCGTCCGTACGCAGTGGGACCATTACGCAGGGATCTCGCTAGAATGGTCTTACACCTCCCCAGTTCCGTATGTGGGCGAGGGGGGAGCGCAAATCACCTATTATTAAAGGGGGTGCCAAACTAACGGTTTCACGTGTTGTTCCTTTTTATGTGTTCCATTTGAATAACACGATGGCGTTACTTGGGTGTTAGGAACCATGTACGTACTCCGGATATTTGTTCAGTAATTTTCCACGTTATTTCCATTTTCACGCCGATATGGACATTGCTGGTTAAACAGTTGAAAACTTGCGAAGTATGATCGGAATATGTAATTTATCATACTGAACTTCACGTATTCTGTGGTACTAGTGAAGGCGTTGGTAACATACAATAAAAAGGCCCATTTACCCTTATTCACATAAACATGGGGCCCGCTATTCGCTTAACCATTGACATGGATTGCGGATGGCGTGAGATGTTCCGACAGATAGTGATGGAAATTTGTGAAAAGCATGTTGTTTCCACCAGAATGGGAAGGTTCACGCCATTCGAGCCACATTTGAGACACACACGATATGAATATGTTTTTTCCGGGAATGACGAATATTTTCCGCTTTACGTTTCAAAATCCTAATGTCAGTGAATGTACATAAGTGAGAGCAGCTTTAAGGAAAATTCCAGCCCGACAAAGATCATAATGAACATAAATTTGGTTATAATATTTCTATGTTATTTCAACTTATATTATCTGCATAGTCTCAACAATAGCAGCAGACGTTAGAGAGAGTGTAGTAGTTGCAGTGCAGCTTTCCACTCCAGGAGTCCCGCATTCAATGTAAGACTAGCTTAATACCGAATGTCACTTGCTACAACTGAAACGGAAAGCAACATAGGAAAACCTATATCAGTTTACCGTTCTGTTCTCCATATCGTGTATAGATTTCCAACTGATAGGTATGTGGCCAGCTTCGTAGTCTATAGCTTTTCCCTTCTGCTAAGATGAAGACAATCTCCATCACTAATCGATACAGAGGTTAAAAATATGTATTTTTTTATGTTTATGGGTAAACTGACAACCTTTAATAATAAATGTATAATCAGCCTCCGGGAAAAGACAGTAAGTTCACCTCATAAGTAATTAGATGACATTAAATTGCAAGGGAATTCAGAAAGAAGACGTGTGGTTAGTAAGCGCACACCCTGACGACCTACTTTCGTGCTGAAGCTTACGTCAGTTCGAAACTTGAAATATGACGTGTGGTGTCGGCTCATCCATTTTGGTCAATTTGCATGGAAAAACCGTAAAACTGTCAGGGCTGACACACTAGTGGTTTCGATGAGAGATACCCCACCGTCCGTACCTACTTCGTGTATACAATTTCTACTTTACATGCATCGCTTTATTATTGTTCAATTTCGTTTTTCAATAGTGAACGATGAAATTCGCTCTTTCGTTTACTGCCCTGGTTTGGTTCATTTTTAGTTAGTACGTTTATTTCTTGTAGCATATTAAAATTACACAGTTATAGCAACTATATCGGTCTTATTTCAGCACCATTTTTTAAAACTATATTAATGATTTTATAACTATTGTTAGGCTTTTTTAATAATGAGAAAGAAACCCGTCTCCCGTAAACCTTTTAGGCTTGTAAAGTAACAAAGTAAAGTAACAAGCGAAATCACTTGGTAAGAAGTTTCTTAGCGTACAATTCGAAGCATGATAACGCTTGTCTAAATTTCTAGATGATGATGATTGCTAGAGGGAGCTATGTCTAGCAGTGGGACACAAATAAAATTTCAGCAAGTATGATGTTAAAATAAATAACTCCTCTGTACTATTTTCGTGCATATCCAAAATCAATTTTAAAATGTCACGGACACTTCCAAATGCCCGCTTTTATTACTGCAGTTTGAAAAATTGCGCCAATAACACAATAAAAGGTAATGGTGGAGCTTCAAAGTTGGAATTTCGTTTTTAAAGTTAAACAAACATAGCGTGCATATAAACATGAATGTGAAGTGTTCGCGTCACATTCAATCTTTCGTGTTTATGTATCATGTTGTCTTTTAGAGGTTAATGTAACATCTGACTGACTGTCCTCGTTGACCTCGTGATTAGTGATTCTCATGGCTATGCCGCGGTTGCAGGTTCGGTCCCACACAGGGCATATATTTGTGTTTTAAGCATGTTGAATATCTGTTGTGTGTGGGTGTGAACTGTTCAGCCAATTGTTTATCAGCTGTCTGGTCTCCATAGTAAAGGATTGCTTATATTGGCGAAGAATTACTAACAGATTTATCTTTAAAACTAACTGTTTTAAAGTTCTATTGTTGCTACGTGATTTGTGCCCTGAACTGTCGAGGAACCCCTCTTTAGGCTACAGCCTAAAGGTTACAACCCTACAGGTTACAAAGGGATATTACCCTTAATATAAGTAAACCATCCCTGTCAATTAACAACGATAATTTTTGTAGGTACCACCTTTAACGAATCCAAGATTTGGTCATATCAGATTTGGGTAATAAGCGATGCCACACTAACCAGCGTTTCCAGGAATTTCAATTTAGAAGTCGTCACGTCGTAAATCAAATGTTATGCGACCGTCAACATCCAGTTCTCATTTTTCGTTCAACGTTTTCCAACTTGCCGCGATTATTTGTCGTCTTTCTTTTTCTTATTACACATACAATGCCCGAATCTTGGTGATCGCGCTGCCGATGGTGCAGGATATTTTAAACGGAACGTTCTTTCCTTTAAGAATGAATGTAGCGTGCACTGTTCTGGAGGATTGTCGTCAGCTATGCCGCCAGTCGTATGCCGAGTATTTCGGAGTTCTCCGTGTGAGGAATTTTTCTCTCGCTGTGTTGAATTTTTTTATTATATTGTGTGAGGTATCCGTGTCGCCCTCACACCTGCTCCTTCACTCGTGAAAACGACAATTTTGCATTTTCCGCGTTATTCTCAAGTGTATTTGATATTCACAGTTGTTTCGGCAGTCAATGTTACGAAATGTTTTCGAGGAGAAAGGGGAGCATCTAAGTAGTTTCGAGTGAAACGTTTGATAACAACGTGGCAATGTTTATATTTTTATATGTGCACCTGACTTTGCTTAAAGATGTACAATTTTTATACCCTATGATACACATAAATGCCATAGACCTATTAAAAATATGTTAACAATAATAACTTTCTATAAGAATCTGTCTGAAAGTGAAGGTAGTTCATCCAACTCTATTCCCTGGAGCTTAATATAGATATTTCGCAGGAAAAAGGAATCGTTTCAGTAAAATATTGAAACCCTAAAAGTAACAAATTTCCATGGAAACTGTAATACGTTCTAAATGTTGGGTCGTAATTTAATTTCAATTGCCTTTCAAAGCTATACGTTCTCGTGCAGGGCGGGCGGGCGTGTCCGAAGTGACAAATTGAACCGGCTGCTGTGGGCGGGACGTGATTGATCTCGGGTCGGAGATGTTCTATTCAAATGGCTACATAATGCGAAGATGTAAGAAATCTATTTAAATTATGTACTAGCGAACTTGGATACTTGTGTCTAAATATGTTACTTTGTGACCCACAATTACAATTGTTCTAATGTAAAATTAAGTTTGTGTCTTGTAATACAATAAAATTGAAAATATATGTGTAAATCTTAACGACAAATAGATTCCATAGCATCTAGTTTAGTTTGATGAGCACATTTATTTGTTGTGTCTGGGCGTAATAAAAATATCTATGTAAGTACTATATTTTATGTGCATATGTATGTTTATCAGCTGTCCGATTACCATAACACAGGGATTAAATTGCCTAATTTGGGATCAGACAGCCGTGCGTGGAACTGTCCCCAGTTATTTATTTATTTATTAGTTTGTTTAGAAATGGCGTGCGTAAACCCTTCTATGCAGTACCTAATGACCACCTAATTGATAGCTTTTCTACGCACCCACATATAGATACGTTAACAGATTTCGCTATTCTAAACGACTGTAAAGTTAAAACATATCGTGATAATATGAGATAAATAGTAAGAATGCTGCTGGCTAATGCTAGTCAAGAGAAATAAGCTGTATTAATAATATACATATAACGACCGTGTCGCCTCGACCGCCGCCACGGGTGACCTAATGTGAGAGTGTGTTTAAATATCATTATATCACTATTATTATTACATTGTTGACAGAACACTAGTTACCGAATGTCTCGATATCGATAACGTGTAAATTCAACATTTTATTGTTACCAACAACTGAAGCTCATTCTCTCGTGCATAGGTTCTGTTACTTTATTTCCGTTTGACATAAGTGCATACGTACCTACACAAAGAAATTTACAAGCAGAACAATAACGAGCTTGTCGATTTATTATTGTGAGTTATACGATTGTGATAGGAGTTCAGTTTGGCAAAGTAAGAAACTTGAACCCGATTTGATGATAAAACGAATGTTTAACGTCCCATTAAAAATATCTTATTTGAAACCTTTGTTTGCATTGGATTAGTTAAGTCGCGAAATGAGTTGATCGCGACTTTGTGAACTGAATCGAGTAAAATATGACTATTTCTTACTATAACTCGGTTTTTTCGACTGTCAAATGGTGTTGTTATGTCACTTACTACCTTGCAGGACACAAATGTGATAACATAAGGCACTTCATCTTAGTTTACAGTTTGCTTCAACCCAGTCATTAGTCTCGGTCTTAACGATCGGTACAAATCGCCTATTACTTCTAATAACTTGACTCACCATATCTGAACTAAACTTGCCACATAATTAATAATTGTAAACGGGCTAACGCTGGCGTTATCAGACTTACGTTATAACTGGTTATCTGAAGGATTAAATTATAAATCTGTATAGCAATAAATCTACAGTGAAAATAATCTTTTCTTGTTAACAATTGCGGAATACGGCGGCCATTTTGGCACGAAAATAACAGCTTTATAAATGTTAGATTATTATTAACACCAGGAATGACATTTCGACTCTCAAGTAATGTAAAGGTGATGTGTCTAGATTTAACAATATCTTTTGGATTGACCACTTTTCTTTTTTTAGTAATTAAATTGAAAGTCAATGGAAACATGCCAGATCAATCTTACTTATTACTGACTCGCATTTCATCGTAATCGCCCTTTTCTCCGAGTCTTGTTCAATCTTCGTCTGCGATTCAGTGCATGGTATGTTCTGTTTCGATTTGAAAACTGTGATAAACAGAAACACACGCGGCAAGAGTTATTGACTGCATCTGACTGGCCTCTAGATCTAGTGGCTTGAGAAACTGACTGAACGTCGTGGGCATTTGTGTGAATAGCGTATCTGTTTGTTATGTTTCTGCGTTTATTTAAAATATCTAGGTAGGTATACTTATAAATATTGCACAGTATGTAGATATATAGTTCATCAGCGCTCTGCTCTGCTCATCACCACAGTCGACGCTGTCTAGTTTGGGATCAGATGGTGTGCGAGGATATCCCAAGATATTTAAATCTTCTCCTCAATGCTAACGCAATGCTCCTCAATGTAAACGCGCTTTCTAGCAATGGGAACTAAATTGAAAGTTATTGCTGACTGTTGTCTATTATAGATACGTCAAAGTCTTTGAATGATGTGAATACCTAATGTTCAGTATATTCTAAGCTCGAGTCTCTCTTCTATAACAATAAAAATGGCTATATAAAGTATACGATCTTAGTTCTTAGATAACAAAATAGCTATTTTTAAGCAGATTGCTTCATTTGTGTCAGGTGTTACTCATTACTGTTATTGTTCAAGTTCAGGTTGGAAGTAAAAAATACAAGCATAAATACATTTCAAGATTAGCATTATTGCTACATTTACCATAAGTTTTATGATGCAACTATGTAGCTGGTAAACGTATGCGATAATGAAATGATTACGTTTATACGTTTTTAAAACTGTATCATTTTATGTACACGGACAGTGCATAACGATCTTTATTTTTAAATTAGACCACCAAGGCACCGGCAGAGGTCTTCATATCTTCATAAGTTTACTACGTGTGCCGAAACACGGAATGCTACTTCGTTCAATATCTTTTAAACCGGAGCTGTTAACATTATCGGTTCAGTTTTTATCTTAACGGATTAAACAGCTACCTGTCTTGATGTTGCACCGGTCGGTCGGCGTTTCAAAGGTTGTGACGTGCACTTTATTCATAACGGAATTAGATCTACAATTGCTTCCACGTGGTGCCGTCGTAAGATGAACATCGCTCGTCACAAAGTGCATCTCATGACGGCACCTCATAGGGTTATCGTTCGATGCAAACTCTGAAGACAGTCAATTGCAAATCGTTATGAATTTCAATCTCTGTTTTAATTATGAAATAATCAGCGACGCCATGTTTTAAATTTTATTGTGCAGCTGATTTATTTAGCGCAAACAAATTACTAAAATATGTTTCATCCAAATTAAACATTGTTTCCTTTTCCATTTGTATAAAATATTGAGTTTTCAATTTGTGACCACCTCATCTTCATTATTAGCTGATGTTAGCCCACTGCTAAACAAAAATCTTTGCTAAGGCGCACCACAGAGCCTAGTTTTCTAGCTTTTTCATCTATTTTCTTCTTGCCTATTCCATTATTCAAAAAGATAGGAGTTAAACTTCATTTGGAATACCCACCTACACACGTGCGAGCTACGTACTGAGTATTATAAATTAAGTTAAATGTAATGTAACGTAATGCCTTCATATTAATAACCACTAACGTTTGAGACTATCAATTCGATGCCAAATTACGCTTAAGAATCTCCAGAGGTCATTGAACCTCTATAATATTAGTATGTTTATGTTTTTGCGCAACTTAATAAACCTTTTAAAACGCCACAGCGTAATAAAAACGTCAATGAAGGACAGATTCTCGAACAAAACTAGTATACTATAAGATAGAGTAGCATGTAAGCTTCTGCGGCGACATGAAAGCAGCAGAGATAGCGTTAAAACACTCATTTGTTTGTCACCGGAGCCTACCGACCACCGGCTAATGTGGCCCGCACACAACCATGCACGACTCGTTTGTATTGGATGCGTCTAACGACAATGCAGGTTTGTTTCTGTTACCTTGAACTTGGCTTGTCTAGATAAAGCCAAATATATGTAAATAAAAGAATATTTTTCCTAATAATACATATAATAATAATAGTAATATATTTATTTTAGACAAAAGTCCATAATTTAGGGGTTAGTATACACAATTACTTACTCCACTATCTTAGTAAAACACAAATAATTAATAAACAAACACACACGCACACACACAATAAAGCAAAAAAAAAAACAAAACACAAAACAATAAGTACATTCATTGGTTAGTAGACAACTTATTCTATGTTAGTATATGCATTAATTTAAATTTAATTATGGAACCACAAAAAATAATATTCATTCCATGGTCCACGTGTATTTATCATCTATTGATTATGAATGAAAGTTCAAAAAAGAAAGGCAAAAACATTATTACGGTAGGGCCTATCTATGACAATAAACACATTTGCGTATGTGACGTAATCATTAAACATTTCAAAATCAAACCGAATTATGTGTCTGTATAGAATTTTTAAAAACATTTTTATGGCCTCCTTAGCAGATAGAAAAGGTACAATGAAATTTGGAAATTGGAACTGTTAATCAAATTTTACTATGCTGATGCCTTGTCCAAATTATTTAGTGCGTCTTACTACAGTCGTGCCGATACACACTTCGATTTAAGAATTCAAAGGCTGTTCGTAATTAAATTCTTTGTCTTTAATTTATATCAACGATTTTATTTTTGGTCGTTTATAGGTGAGACTTTTAATGCGGATAGTAAATAAACTGTTTTAATCCCGCCATATCCGAGAGATCCGAGGTTATAAACATTCAATAAAGAAAATAGTGCGCGCGCACATTCAGTATTCTGTTATTATACGAAACCTGTACCATGTTACAGATTGCGATCATTGTAATATCATCTTGTATTAAATGAAACTCTTATTATATCAAGGAAACACCGTTGAGGTTGCGCAGTTATTTTGTTTTACAATTATTTTGTTCTTTAAGTCTGAAATAGCCCTTTGAGGTTCTCAAAGAATGAAGTTAAAATAACTCGTTTTACAAGGTAATAAATATACTGTTACTGTCCTGTAACTTTCAGAGATAATGAATTGTGGTAATAACTTGTGTCCGGATTACATCATTCCTACCTACACTGACAGTTCAATATAATTATATTTAAAAAACTGATTAAAAAGCAGTTAAGTTCGTTTGTTTAATTAGAGGATCATAATAAAATCACGTAGCATCTGTTATAGATAATAGGTAAGAAATAAGAATCATTGTTTGCGTTAGTATCTTAAATATATTTTTAGCAGTTGCTCCCCTATTGTTCGCATTTATGTAAGTCATCCACATTCCGAATATATTTTGATACCATTTTCTTTACTCCAAATCAATTTTAATATATTCAAATATGTTCGATTAATATCCCCACTTTCGGAGATAATGTAGGAGAGAACATCCAAATATTTTACCATAACGTCCGCATCACTCCGGAGAAATGGATAAAGAGATAAAACGGTGGCGTGCTGAGTGTTTTTATATGTAGAAGACAGATTGTAACTGTGTTTATTGACGAGTGCCGAATACCGGTAGCCGTTTGATCTGACCGACCGAGGCTGGCCATGCGCCGCGCCAGCCGCAGTCACCGCGTCTCAAACAAAACCCCAACATACTGAAGAACAAACAACAATTTTCATTTTTGTTGTTTCTCCAAGGAAACCTAAGAATTAATTCTTCTCCTATATTAATTTTGATCTCATTAACAAATAATGTACTCCGGCAAAAACAGAATACGGTTTAATCTAATAACTATGAAAGATCTTTAGATGTTAGTACCTACCAATATTTGTGGAAATAAACTTCTTTGTTTTAGAACGAATTAAATACAACATTCACGAATCTGTACCAAAAAAAATTCGCATCAATCTGCTGCTTCCTGTTCCACGTGAAAGAAAGACAAAATACGAAGCTTATTATTTATAATTAACATTTCAAAAAGTATAAGTATTTCGTATTTAAGGATAATTTTCTGCCTTCGGTTAGGGATACGTAGGTTGACGAAGGAGTGATCACACATCGAGGTCCTTGTAAACTTCGCCGGAACATTTGAAAGCCCTATACACTAAATCGAGAACAATTTCACCAAACGTGATCCTTTCCAACGCATTAAAAGGAGAAACCTGAGCGAACATTGTGCTTACTTCATTAATTGAATTGCAATAATAACCGGCCAAATAAATTCTCATGAGTCCGATATAGACGGGTACATAAAGAGCTCTTTATTCCAAACAAATCGGCTTCCTTTGAGTGGTTCAAACGTACCGCGTTCGTATAAGCGAGTTTTATTTGTCGTTATACGGTTTATCGAAGCGGTGTGCACAGATGCGCCTCGCAACAGCCTCGCCGACACTCATTTGGCGGACTTTATAACCAATAACGTACTTATGTTATTACAAGCCCAAGCTATATTGTGCTTGATGAAGTTCAGTTTCGTTTCGAAATCGTTATATGAAGTGAAATTGGTCCAGTTTGAGATATTGACGCTTAACATACATATTTACCTGCATTGCTTGTCGGCGCTGCATTTGAACTGTACGTAAATTTTCAAATATATGTGTGTTCAATAATTGCAGATGTTTGCAGGGTAAAGGGCAAAATTTTTTGTAGCAATTTTTTGAAAATATTATAGATATTTGTGGGTAAGGTGGATTCTACTGCCAGCTGCATTTAATCGGGGGTCATTAAATTTGAATAAAAAATTCGAATTCACGTATTCGCTGTATACTGCTCTCATGATACCGCATTTATTGTATTTTATTTGTAAATAGAACTCATCAACGCCAAATTCGAATTCAAAAATTCGCAAAAAAAATGTGTCATGAAAACACAGTTATCAGGGAAAAACAAACATTAATATGACATTCCCTATCCTGTATAAGGAATGAAGTAAATTAAAAATACTTTACGATATGTGTAATAAAAACGGTATTTCCAATGATCCATTATGATTCCGTAAACCAACGACAACGCAAAAATGACAACGAAAATCTTATGAATCGTATATTATTACGATAGGCGGAAATGATTCTTTATTTATAATTGCAGTTAATATTTTGGTATATCACCGTAATAAAAAATAGCCACTTCATACCGCATTGACACAGCCCGCATGCGTCTGTCCCGCATACGCGCTACCTCGCTTTTGTCTCTACATACTTGTGACTAGATTAAATGCGATTGGGCAATCTTTTATACTAGAGCAGAATGTCGAAATCTGGAATCCTTTAAAAACCAATATTGTTTTTGGTTATTTGAATTAAAGATTTTAGCTCCAAAGACTTGCAATTCGTGTTTTCTTTATGATATTGTTAACTATTAAAACCATTTTTAGCTACATTTTTCCCAATCATCGTAGTTTTAAAACACTACATTTTGTGAACCAAAACTAATTCGTCTTTACGTGGCTTCTGAATCCAATAATAAACAAAGAAATAAATATAATAAAAATGTCCAGAAGAGTTTTGTATGGACTGATACATACTTTTATAGTAACATTTTTTCACTAACAAACTATACTTTCACCTGTGTCGCCGGCCTGTAAGACACCATCCTTACCGCTTGTAAAAAATGGAAGCGTTTTATACTTAAACAAATTATCCGACAAAGCCTCAGGACCACCAGAAGCGCAGTTATCTATTTAATTGTCGGAGTTCGAACACGTCTCAAAGTTAATTGAGGCGCTCCTGAACCCCAGATTAGCGGACAGATAGACGATTTACGACCGACCAGCGACAGATAACACCCAACCTTAAGGGAATAAGGGGAGTCGGACACGACAGAGTGTTCGCTCAGACGGAACTGTCGTGTCGACGTTACACTTCATTATTAAAGTATGTTTAAATTTTAATTAGATGCTATTTGAAATTAATGTACTCTCGTCTCTAATAATTAGTGACAATGGTGTAATAATAGGACTCAGATTCATTTAACGAACTATATCTTTAAGTCATAACGTAATTATGTGAAATTGTTATAATGTTTTATTTATAGCTTTTGGATCTACAGATAAAATAGACTCGAACATCTGGTTATTTTATGAAATTCCTCTACCATAGAGAAAAGCGTGGTGCAAAATTATAAAAGCTTTACGCAATTGGTTATATGGTAGGCGAAAGTCAATATGAAAATGCCTATAGAGTATTGTCTCTCATCAAGTTTGATTGTAACAATTTGATATGTTGCTGCATCGGATATAAGAGAAAAAATCGCATTGGTTCTAAAGCGCACATAATTCAAAAGTTATAGCAGAACCAAAACAATCGTACCAAACAATAGTATTGGGATGACGCCAAGACACAACAGTTTGGACGACGTCGCCTCGACAGTGTTACACGTTCCTTACACTGTCGCATCGCCAAGAAGTATTTTGGCAGCGCTTCAAGAATCTTTGTTCACGCGAAAGCCGTTGGTGTCACGCTAACGTGTGATAAAGACGGCACTATTGTTCTCGTTTCGTATTTAAAGCTCGGATTTATATTAAAGTTGGGTTGCACTGACTCTGGATAAGTTAGCAATTTTACCGCTTGGCAGTAAAGAGTAAGAGAAAAATCAAAACTGTTCCAGCGAAATTTCTTTAGCATTTAAACGTATCGATACAGAGAGAAAGGGAGGTTTTCAGTCTACATCCATTGATTCCACCAGAGCGAAAAGTTTTTAACCTGCATGGAAGTAAAATATATGTGTAGTATTCCTCATTGACTAAATCGTTAATGGTTTACGAGTGAGTTAGTTACTGTAATATAAAACGCAGCTTCCGTGGTGGTTGATGAAGTTGTAAGGAGACCGAAAGTATTTAGGTTGAAAAATTTTTATTAAATTCGAAATAAGTGACAGTTTGTTATAGATTGTTATTGTTTTTTTAAAACTTGTCTATTTATTGAACTGTAGCACAATGTTGCCATACCATAGATAACGTAACATTTAACTCACAACCCAAACATATTTGTTACCTTTGCTGTTTTATGTTTTGGCAGGATTTATGTCTAAGACAGTTAATTGTAATGTCCAAGACTTCATATGTAAGACCATCGTGTTAACCACTGCACATTTAGCTGAGTCTTTAAAATAATGAAACAGCTCGAGTCTGCCGCTCAAGAAGCACTGCACAGATCCGAGAAATATCTTGAAACTTTAAGAGAACACGTTTTTAACTATAAATACTTTAGATATTGATTTTATGTGAAGAGAGTATCAAGCGAGCAGCAGAGTAAGAGAGCAAACGACCTCGAACATAATTGTAGGAATAGGATCATTAGAGTCAATTAATTCATTGTTAATAAGACTATTAGTATTTAGTATTACATGTACGGTAACTGGACTGAATTAATTCATTTAAGATATTTCGCTTCTTTGCTTCAATAATGAAAAGTTTGAAAACTCAATTTAGTAACAACACATTATTGAAGCAAAGAAGCGATTTGTACGTTAGTATCAGTTCAGTCTTACTAAAAAAAAATTATACATATCACTTCTAATATGATAACAGCAATGAAAACTAAGTTCATCAATGTATTAACACTTACACATACCTAGTCCTACACAGGTTAGCTTTACGCAGAGAAAATCTTTAATATTTTTCCGTGCACAGATGGTACCTCAATCCTGAGATGCAAAGGCTGTAATAAACATTGAAAAGCAGTTAGTCTGCTGTAACTTCAAAGAAAAATGATTTAGTTTATCTCAGATGAATGCTGAGTACAACAAATCTTAACCATAGAGCACATCAAAAATGTTTGTCCATATTGTTAGTTCATTAATTTTCTGTATTGAATACAGATTATAAATGATTTGTAATAAATATAGCCTGCATTAAAAAAACGGAATATACTGTAATGCATTATATTTAGGGATATATGGAATAACGTTTCAAATTGATGCATTTTTATACAGCGGCATGATTTGTCATGAAAAAAGTAAAATCATATTTAGGGTACTTCACGATGAATTGTTGAAAATCGTATGAAATTGAGTGCGTATTAATAACCCATTTTTTTTTTTACAAATTATTACATAATAATAACAGTCGGCCATTATGAGGCGTGACGTGTCTTAAGCCCCTACACCAACTAATCCTATACTCCATTGTGATAGCACCCTAATTCCATCACCCCTAACACTGAACTATTAACACTTTATTACAACGCGTTAAAGTTCAAATTTGAATATAAAAATAACTGTATCTTTATATGGGCACGTTAATTGGGGTAATAGAGGCTAATAATAATAAACTTTTAAGTGTGCTACTCTGAATAGTGTAACCCGTTTACGCGTTAGGCGGATATATAGTTTTGATACTAAAGTATTTTGGGGCTACATTTCACTGATAATTTGAAGATATTTGTTAATTATCTGATTTTCCATTTTTACTGTAAAATAGGTTTGCGTTTGACTTTGAAGTCACGGTAAGTGAAGTAGAGTCTTAAGTCTCGCTTGCCTAACTGCGATAGTGGCGCCCTCACGAGTCAATTATAAAGGAAATGCCCAAATAAGAAAGTTTGAATTGTAATGCAAATATGTACATACCTATATATTTATATATACAACTTAATATAAATTCAATGTTTCAGTTCAATTCAATTGTCTAGTTCGGAGAATTATTCCGGCTAACCGAAGCCTGCGTAAGGATAGTTAGAAGCGATTTGGACAAGATGTCGATTGCCCACCGTCAGAAATCTGATCTAGGCTGTACTATACGATACAGATATCTGCGAGGGTGACAATAAGCTCCAGTGTCCCGGTCTGTGATTGGCCGGCCGGCGTGACGTCACGCGCCGGTCACGCCTTCTCGAATTATAGGATTAGTAACCGGTAGTTCGTGTTGAGAAATTGATGTCTATACGACTCTCGATCTACATTGTGACCACTGCATTTGCAATTCGTTGCATGCGAAATTTTAAAACCATTATTAAATAGTACTACTTGGAATCAGTATTCACGCTATGCTCTTTATATACAATCACGCGTATTTCCCATCGGCGTTGACAACTTTAAGGATTTCTACAAACGGTCCTGACAAATTTCCATCGCCTGTTACACTTTGTGCTTGTTTTACTACGGCCTTCATCTCTCTTTATGCTGAGAAGTGATTCGTGTTTAACAATGAAATGGTTTTATAATGAAAAGGGTTGATGATAAACTATATTTCTACCTAAAGTCTTCAATGTTTCCTCAAATAAATGGTAATAGACAAAACAGTTCTATAGACCTGAGCATAGCAAGAAGACATCTAAAATCAATTGGATACCACCAAAACCAAACCACACATGTATAAGTTTCTACATTTCAATACCTAAGTAGGTAGGTACTTACATAGACAACATTCAGTGTGTCCAAATTTTATTTCGTGGATATAAAAGTAATACTCTATGTTACAGGTGTATTGCAAGGTAAAACTTGCAATTTGGTATACATACCTATATAATTTATCAGTCGAGTAAACTTCTCAAAACAATAAACGAAAAACAATCAACGTTAAAAATAGTTAAATATTAATACAATATTCAAATAAACAAAATACTAATAAGCACAAACAACAGCAGATGAGAATGTTATAACCAAAATAATCACACAAATTGGATCGAGAAAATTACAATTTGGCAGAGTTATGGTGAGATGTCAACTCTCCCTGACAATATGACAGATATATTTTTTTGTGAAAATATAAACTACACTAATTATAAAAATACAGGTAGGTATTCGACGACAATCCTCAATCGTAAGGAGATGGTTAGGGAATGTTTAAGAAAGCAAATAACAGTAGAATGAAAATTTCTATAGCAACAATCTTTCCTAAGAAGACGAATCACTATGCGAAAAATGTAGTCCTCCAAAAAAACACTAGAGCTTACATTCTCCGTGGCCGTGCGTCGAACTCGGATTAGGGCCCATAATTGCTCCGTGGCGCCCGTCGGCTCATATAACTCTTTTTCATTTTTTGGCCTCCGGCTCGGACAGTTGTTTTGTTCACCGCTTGTTGGTTTTCGGAATTAGCATGTCTTATTAGCATAACTGTCCGATAAGAGCCGATTGCTGTTTTAACAGCTCCGCGAAGTGCGTCGCGCTTCAGAATTTTGCGTGAAATTCTCTTTTGCGAACACTTGCGGAGCTGATTGCAGATGTAATTGTTGAACGTGTAACGACAATATGAAATAAAATGATATATGTACATTCAAATGAACATTGTTTTAGCATTTGCAAAGTTAACAAGCAAAATCTCTCGGAGCTTATTTTCCGCTTACCTACCCTACGTGATCTTGGAACAAACGTTTCATTTTGTATTCATATTCACATGCAAATCACGCCCTAAAACAGGATTAGAAGCTAGCCAATCGAGGATTTATACGGCATCAGGGCGATTGTGGCTCATGTCGAATTTGCGCAGCATTATAAATCACCTGGGTACCCAACGAAGCGCGTACAAGTCAGACCCTACTAAAGGGACGATGTTGCCGATAAAATATGCGTCTGCGAGCCGGTCACCGAAATGGTAATATTGTTAACAGGGAGTAAAATAACTACACAGGAAACCAAAAGGAGAATTATGCATCATCTCGGGAATTTCTCAATAAGATGTGTTGTGCGCGTGGGGCCGACGCGGGCGCCGCCCCGCGGCGAAGCGGTGGCGCCTCTATCGATTATTCGTGCGTCCCGCTCGCGGGTAGCGCGGCGTCCCGCTCGCACGCACGCGGGTGGCGCCCGCCGCGTCATTACCGCCGCGCGGCCACCAGCTCGCGGGCGACCTCTCCAGCGCTCGCTTAAACACGGAGCTCGCAGGCTATATCATTAATCTATTACGACGATCGTAAGGTGGGCTCGCGCATGTGAGGTAATTCCTCCTTTTTTCGTCGTCGTCTCGAATAGAATTCGTCGTCGGGCGCGGTGAAAGGTAACGACGGTAACGACCGATATTCGGTTTTATGGAGCTTAATTAGCGTCGATCTTTCGCTCCGCCGGCGGTTCGGTCCGATTTTATATCACTGAGCGTTTATAGACTGATATTTCCCGGCGAGATCGCAGATAGTTTGAGTGGATGTCACGCTGGGAGTCGTGATCCGGGTTGATTGTGGAAAGGTGAGTTGTATTCAGCTGTAGCGTATTTTCTCGGCGGTTTGTCCATATCGAGCGCGGCGCGGGCTAGGAGCGAATGTTTATGGGAGTAGTTAATCCGCCCTCCGGCGTCGCCGAGGCGTGCCGGCTGCGCGGGCGCCGGGCCCATTCATATTTGTACAACTGCCCGCTAATTACACCCTGCGCCGGAGCTCGTCTCGCGATGCCGTCCTGATTAAGTTCTTGACATTATATTATTTCGTCTGAAGTAATAACTGGTTCCCGGACCTTGTTTACGATGTTTTCAGGCTATTGGGTATTTGTCAACGCATGTTATATTATAGTGCAATGAGTGGTACTGTATGGCTGGTGGAGACGTTAATTATATTGCAATTATCACAATAAGTATAAGGGCAGCTAATTGCGAAACTAAGGATACAATTATTGGTTCGTCATTAACGAACATATTGAATCATTGAAGATCGTTATTATCTTTTTTTAACTACACATGCCCTTAATAAAAAAATATGTAATAACATATTAGTTATGACAAAATAATCATAACGTTAGCAATCTGAGGCAGGAACCTACCCGCTAGCTATACTTGGCAAGGATCAAAATTAATCAGAGCGCTGCTACAAAAATATACAGGAGGTCCAACGAACATCATACCAGTAGGGTACTTCATCAAAATTATATCAAGTTCCAAGATTACAACATTTACAGTAGGTACCTGTCTATTTCTTGCTCAGTTTACCACAAGCCAGTATTAACCGACGAGCAATTTTCTCTAACTGCTGCTCGCCTAGTACTAAATTAAATTCTGATGTCGTAGTATTAAGTTGTAAAGTATCGTGCGCACAGAATCAAGTTAGACAGGGAAGGCGTATGAACTTGCTATCCTTATCGCTATATCGTCATTGAAAAGTTGTTAATTTAATAACAATTATTGTTAGGTATCTATAAGCTTACTTTGAAATAGTGATAACATAAAAAGATGTCAGTACATTTTAATTTTCATAAATTAACTCTTTATATTTTTTAATTTCAAGTTATTCATTTTAAATTTATCTATGTATAATAATAATGAAAAATTCTTCGTATGTAGGGTACCTGTAGGCGCATTTTAATATAATTAATGTGTTAAATTTTTTTTTTATGTAACAGTCCAGAAGCGTTTTAATTTAAGCATCGCGCAAATGGCGGCAACGGCAAGTCCAAGTATAAAATTCTAATGTCAAATGGTAGATAATCTGTTAAAATAACCGTAGGTAAGGATAATAGTGCTCTAACTGTAGTATTTCAAAAGCCAGTCATACATCGTAGGTGGCATTGGTGTCAGCAATGGCAAATTTAACGTTCATTAAAAGAAGTAGAAGAAAACAAATGACTAATTAATCTGTCATTAGTCATTTAAAATTACAATTAGACATTTTTATATGACAGTATAAAAGAAACATGGTGTCCCTGTACAGAGTATGCAATACATTTTAATGTATCTATGACTAATAATAAATAATGTATCTCGCTATTAGTCATTCTGTAACTACACTTACATATATGGTGCTTGTAAATAATAACGCTTAAATTAATGAAATTAAAAAAGTAACAACAATAAAATAAACGTAATCACGCGTAACAAATGGTGTTTTTTTCAAAATATGTAGAATAACCAGTCATAATTATTATATGGAAATAATATCAAGTTTCTCTGTCGAAATTCAAGACAATTATGAAAAGGAATGTCGATAACTTAAAATGAGTAAAATGCAAGAAATTGCCAGTGTTGGGCGATAAATCTATCGATTGAAGTTATACAGGTAGATATACGTGTGTCTTTGCGTTACAATTTTACTAAATCAAATATATGTATATTTGTTATAAACCTAAAGTCTTCGTTAAGCTTCAGCTCAAGTGGGGCCGAAAAGCAGTTCAGTCGCTTATTATGAATTTATACGATAAAAATATATACATATATATATTAATATTTAAGTGTACGATTAATTATATTTAATGTACAGTCGTTAATAAATTATTTACTCTGTAAATAATAATATAATGTAGTTTTTTTTATTCACGACAACAAACCTGTTAAGTACACTGGATTACGATGACAGCTTTATTATGCGAGATAAATATCGATTAATTTTGGTGTTAACTGGGTACTACACTGCCCGCTTCCCGCACATGCCATAGACAAATCAAAGATATCCATCTTTGACCGAACCGAACCGAATGTTAGGAATAACTATTATTTACAATATAAAAATGATTCTTAAAATGGTATTTATTGATTATTGTTTTATTTAAATTAAAAAGTCTACAACACTAGGAAAAGTAAAACTTAAATTTAGTGTGACAGATTCTGGATAGATTATTATTTTAAAGACTCAATCGCCGTTTTAAATTAAACAGAATTGTCTGCTTACGCAGTATTCGCAAGACGGGTCGATAAAAGCTTTAAAACAACGCGTTTAGTTCTCGCGAAACAAAGTTCGACTATCCGTTGCGTTGTTAATACAAGACTGTAATAAATCATGGGTCGCAAAGAAAATATTTGCTGAAGCGGCCGACACCGCATTATTAAAGTAATTTAGCGTTCTCTGCGAGTCGTCTACTCTGTCGACTCTGTTTGTTTTGCAGGCGAGAACTTTGCACAACCTATTATTACCGGCTCCTCATACTTTTTAGCGGGCATTCAAAACATTTGGTTGATTGCTTTTAGACGTTTTTCAATAACACGCGCTGTTTAAAATGTGTAATGTTGTTCTTAAATACGAACGTAATTAAATTTTAAGTTAGGTATGTTACACACTATTACCTGTTATAACATCACGCCAGATCTCTAGCGGGGTAGGCGAAAGCTTCGAGTGTCGTATAGTTACAAACCTAACGCGCTTCTACATTTCGCTGCTTTTCATGAATACTCGCACAATCCAAAATCCACATTTTTACAGGGTAGCTATTTGAAAATTAAACAATAAATCAATACATTAGAATATAACCAATTACAAAACGATATTTTTGCGAGCCAATATTCCGGTTTTGCCGTTATGAATGTGAGTCTTACTGAGTATGAAATAAGGAATGTTTTGGATTTATTGGTGTTATAAACTGGTATTTTCAAAATTTTGAGTTGTGCAAGTATTCATGAAAAGCAGCGATTTGTCATTCATACATATGCGCCGATTTCGGAGACTGGACTCTCCCATGGGCCAGTATTGTTTTAGCATTTGACCGTTATTAAAACCGTAAATAGCCGTAAATAATAATTACCCAGTACCTAGACTTACAAAAACGAGCGTCGCCGTCTGTCGGTTATGTTCAGTGAACACGAGTGGCAAATGTTTGAGTGTAGGTATTGTATTACTTAACCTTACGTTACATATGTTATATTTTCAGGATAAGGTAATCTGTTAGCCTATCCTCTAGTAATACTAAAGCAACGTGATGTAATAGACTTCAATCAAAAGCCCAGCAGTAAAACGCTAATCATCCAGAACCAAACGTACTGGAAGCAGGTGTAACCAACATTTGGTTAATCTTTACAAAATGCGTCTTTCATAAACCCCGTTATCGTATTCTTACAAAGGCCATTGTTCTAGAACCTAATGTGTTAGATTGTGAATGCAGTAGTTTTTCTTTGTAAACGCGTTCATTCACCACACGTGAAAACGTTTAATTCACATAGGTTCAGAAGTTTTAGTTCGTTTGTGCCGAATGTTACCGGTTTTTACCGGATATGTTGAATTTTTATGTAACCGGAATTTGTCGATTATATTGCTTTTTTGTATATCTATACACGTAAGGACATACAGGTCATACTTATTGCCAAAAATCAGTTTTAAAACATTACATTGACTTACACTCTTGAACCAAACGATTGAATGAATGTAAGACAGAACGTCATAATATGATAGTTAGGTATTTTATAAGTATATTCATTTTGCTTGTGTTACTCGTAAAGCATAAATTTAGATTTATAATTACTTTTTAAAGTTTCCTAACGTTACCTAGTCCTATATTATTAATTATTTTGTTATAACTCTTTCTAAACTAGCATCATTTAATACAACTGCTGAGACAGATAATACAATTTATTGCAACAGTATTAGCACCAACGGTTAGTTCCCAATGGAAGACATACTACCTCGGGCTCGCCGGAGGCGCGGCCGCTCGCCGTAAAATCGCGTTATTATTATTAATAATCAACTCATTCATTCACTTCGATGTTATATCGGTTATTATGTTACGACTCGTTGCTTCTCAGAAACGTGTGAATAGGATAGCCATCTAGCTCGAGATAATACTGATTCTAAGTGTAACTGCACAGCAAAATCAATCTAGAAGTTTCTTCTATTACAATGATTGTTAATACCGTCTATTAATATTCATATACTGTTATAGAACAGTTGTATTAACGATACATGTACAGATATAAGACAATTGAAATTGGATTGAAATTTTTGTAACCAATTTCCTCTTTAATAAAGTAGGTACAGTAAATTTTAATTAATAAAAGCTTTGTCTAAAACAAATAATGCTAATTGACGATCAACACACGGGTATTATCGCAACGTGACATTTAACCGTAATATCAATGAAAATGAACAGCCGAATGTAAACGTGATGCACTTGGTCAAAAAACGGAAAGTCCAGTTGAGTGATAGACGACTGTGGACACCGCGACTGACCCACCGGTCAGCCGGAATCCTGCATTACTGACACTGCTGCATGCCAGTTTAATTACCAACATGTGTTCCATGCCTTAGTTGGTCCGCAATTACAATACTATTTAGTTGCCTTAAGCAGCGCTTGGCGTTGAGAAATTATGTACGTGTATCGGTTACTAGACCTGATGTTGATTTTTTTTTAATAACCGCCGCGGCAGCCAGCTGTTTGGCCAAACATTAATATATGTATATTGCAAGTATAATAATATATTGTGCATATATTGTTTCTTTAGAGCTATACTGCGTTTCCTCAATAAACTATTTTAGAACTAGGTCGACTAGCTACTGCCGGCCAATTAGAACAATCCCGTTCGCTTGTCAGGCGTATTGCGCCTTTATTCTTATATAACTAAAGTTCGTTTTTCTCTCCTTCGTAGGAGCTCATCTATAGCCAAAGCCAACGGATGTTGTCAAAGTTGCTGTGGCCCAATCCAGCACCTAGTGCGCCCCGAGACCCCCACTCAGACCATTTGGTTAGTAAACCTTTTGATTTTTAATTATATTTAATTCAAATAATACATTTTTAATACTATTTATAATTTATTATAATTTTGTCTGTATAAGTATTAATGAACATCTAAAAATCTACACTGCCAAATTTAGCAATTTACAAGAGTTTTAAACTCCAGGTATAGAGTTTATGGAATGTAGCCACAGATAACAAAAACTATTACAACAATTAAACTGTAACTACAACACTTAATCAAGTAGTCGAAGCAGAGATAAAAACAAAAGCTATGACTATTCCTCATCCAACACGTTAGAAAAAAATTAAATAGCCAAAAAACAAGGAAATTAGAAATAACGTAACATAATAACCGTCAAACACGTCGTTTTCCGATAACGCCCAAACGAGACTCCAGTTAAGTATCGTTGAGTTTTTTTGCCGCCTAAAAAATTTATGGTCGAAATCATAGCGGCAGATGTTAATGATTGTATTATTTATGATCGAGGTTCATATGTATACGTTTTCTTTTTTTTTTACATCGACATTTTTATGAATCGGATGCGTTCGAGAACAGCTCACCCGTGTAATTTTCTATGTTATGAGGCGTTGTACAAACAAATTATTACTTTTTGCTAGTTTTTTATAGAATAAATGCGCATGCAACTGGATAATTTGTCTATGGGTAAGGGACAGACAAATTAATTCATGAACACTTATAAAAAGCTCGCTTTTTCAGATGATTTGCAATAGTTTACGAACACCTTTACTTTTTATACCAATGTTTTAATGAACAAGTACATACCGGTCTAATAAAAGTTAAATAAGTATAAAGTTCAGGTTTGTTCAGAGATAATTCGATGCAATAGACAATCATAAGCGACGTTTAAGCCTAACCTCATGCCTTAGTCACAAAATGCGTAAATAAATGATAAAAGGCAAGTAAATTGGAGACTCATCTATTGATACATTATGCGAACAGAACATTCTACGTACGTAAATTGTTTTTTCTATTCTTCAAATATTTAACGTTGTAAGTAGATATATCAATTAAATACAAGGTGGTGAGAACAATTCATCTCTATCTATTTCATTATACAGTAGTTTAAAATAAATCAACGGATATAGTTAAGTATTTAGAGTACTCCATTTGCTGTCACGATGACGCGCACGCCATCTAGTTCAACTCACTGTAACAATTCACAATTTTCCGATTGTAAACAATTTGAAGGTTGTTTCAAATTCAAATTCAAATTCAAATCATTTAAAGTAGTTTAGACGTTTCGTTATTCAGTTTTGCGTAAATTACTGGACCAAAAAAATAAATAAAACAGTCGAACGTTGAAATTTAAATCTGAGACGGCAGGCGCCAGGGGCCATCAAACAAAGGTGTCTGTGGCGTAATTATATGGTAGAAAAACACCTTAGGAACCCAAATATTTGTTATTTAACACTTCCATGCAAATTGGCACCTTAAAACTTTACACAAAAAGTGCCTTTTGCGTCGTCTCTAATAAAGATTGTTAGAAAAAAGTGGAGTCAACAGAATTGGCGTAAAAAGGACTTTAATTATATAACGATTAGGGGTATGATATTGACAATGCTAACAAGCGTTTGTTTAAAATTGAGGTAATAAATAGTTATAGTGTCGTTAGCAGCTGTCTGTCCGTCTGTTTGTTTATTGCCACACTGTTTTGACATATGCTTCTTATTGGTACAATTATCCGAATTATTCCAATTCTATCTTATTATAAGGTTTTATATTTAGTTAGCAAATGAAAAAATGTTTTTTACTTAAAAGAAAATGAAAATATAATATATTAAAATGTCACTTTCATTTAGGTAGTTACTTGATTAATAATAATATTTGTTTTCGATATAATACAATTTAACAGACATATATTAGGTACAATCTGGATTCTAAATGATGTCTTTCTTATTTATTTTCTATTTCAATTCTAGAGAGCTGGTCGCTAATTATTTTAAATCGATATTCAAAAAGATGCTCAATTTTTACCTACCTATCTTGATGTCTCTCTTAACGACAGCCACTGCTGAGTATAAATAGCTAAATACAACTCAAATGTAATGTAAATGTTGCTCAGTTTAGTTAGTATTAGTTATCAGTAAGACGAAATCCGATGGATTCACGTTGGTAATACCTATTAGGTAAACATTAGTGTCAAGTTTTATAAAATATTTTATCTTTACTGTATTTATTTATTATTTTGTTCTATGTATTTAGTAGGTATAATTTTTATTTAATAATATCATAAATATTGCCACTGCATTTGTTGTACTTACAAAAACAATCTCATAATCACCCTGCATTTTTAGGTAGAGAACACCACTGAACATTAAATCGCCTCTTTCTTTCCTAAAATAAAATAAAAACTTTAGCTATGGTAATATAGAATAAATAAACAGATATTTAGTCATAAGGGGTCGACGATTCTAAAACTATTGAAACATAATTGTATAGATCGGTTAATAAGAGATAATGTAGTGTATTTCCTCTAATACAATCGATATAAAGGCATCAGTATCAGCCACGTCAGAGCCAATCAATTACAGCTTACAGCTAAGCCTATTGCGCCCTCCAACTCTTGCGAACATCCCTTATCAATGACGCCCCTCGGGACCGCTGGCGATCTTTGATCTGCGGACAACCGTGCCGTTGTTGTAAATTAGATTTGGTCTGATTTTGTTTCTTGACTTTACAAATACGACACCATGTTTGTTCGTTAAGGTGATAGTTCTGTTTAGTGACCTATGTCGTATCATTTAGGAATCAAATTCTACTAAAGATCACACTTATCACTAACCCTGAGGTCTTGTTTGGATGTCCTATTTTTGTACCTGTATAGGTATTTACATAGTACCTACCTATACACTTTAAACTAGAACAGCATGTGGAGGGATTTAACTCTGAATATACATAACCTAACTTAACATTAAGCCTTATAAAATGAACCCTATTTACATCCTAATAAAAAGCAAGGATCTCAGTTGTAACTGTACCGTTTTGTACCGTTCTCGATGACGCTAATCCAGTTCAAATTGGAGATGAAAAATGTAACTTGTTTCAAATTCATCGAATCGTTACAAATAGTCTTTTATCCGTTACTTTACAAAGTAGACTTTTAAGTTCGACGCATCAAATAAGTCAAAAACAATATTGCAGTAGCGGTCATCTATTGATGATGAGTTTGAACTGTAGGTACTAAACTTCTCACACCCAAAGAATCATTTTCACTCAACGTAAACTACCGATCTTGGTTAACGCACACACACACACACACACACACATAAGCCGACTACTCTGCAAGTGTTATTAATTAATTTTCCTCCAAATATAGGAGTCAATTAAATATTTCAGACTGACGTTTAAAAGTAATTGACTTAACAAGAAACCTGCGCTCACTCCTTAAATGGTTATTACTCAACTAGTTTTAGAAGAACCGCTTTGAAGCGAAATAGTTACTGTTAGAGAATTTCAATCTTCCATCGCTTAGAAGGCAGTGATACACCTATGCATGGTAAATGATAAGTGAAGAAAATCTACTCATCCAACCGACCGTGCCACTATCAACGCATCGGTATTTCTTTTACGACATGTTCATAGGGTTTTTTCGAAGAAGCCATCTCCCTTTCTCACTCATCTTGATAATCATCAATAAGCATCTTTAAATCGATGTGTACGTCCTGTAAACTTCTTGACGTGGAATACTATGATATCGTAGATATGTTCTTCACATACCTACTTACGTTACGTACCTACCTACTTATTCTGCAGGACTTAAGCGTCACGTG
>DWGJ01000516.1:0-29277 GCA_018246895.1 Aspitha aspitha aspitha | reverse complement strand
CTTCGCACGGGTATAAAATATATAGCCTATATCCACTAAATACCATAATAATAATAAAATAGAACCGCATCAACATCCGTTGTGTAGTTTTAAAGATTTAAGCATACATAGGGACAGAGAAAGCGACTTTGTTTTATACTATGTAGTGATGTTCCACAGTAATGTGCATGAGATAGACACTAGATATATATTATTATTATAGACTAATTGATTTTAGCCTATTTTTTTACAGATTTTAAAAATAATGCCTATATGACATACGAGGGCTTAAATATATATTCGAGTGAGGTTTAGTTACTAAATATTATTAAATTGATTCTAATTACTAGCTATTATTGAAAGCTTAGAGTAAGGGCAGTTTGTATGTTGCGATTATTTTTATTTTTATTTTCATACCTATGCCACGTACGGTTAAACAAACTTGCTTAAGTTATTCATTTTACTAATGAATGAACATAAAGATGTTGATTAGAATTTTGCATAAATCTAGATGTTATGTATTTTGTTCATTTTAATAATACAATATGTTGAATATGTTTTGTTCTGAGAAACAAAGTCTCGTCAATAATAATAACGCTGCATAACAGTTACGCTACATATATACTCGTATACTCGTATTAGGTATATTACGTGTGCAGAATGAATTTTGTAGAATGATTAAGTATATCAACATTTATTATTTTTTTAATGATTCAAACTTGACTAGGAATAAGTTTAAGACTATTCCAAAAAAGTTACATGTTGTACTTATTTGTAGGTACATTATTAATCAGGAACCTAATAGTCATAGAATTAACTTGGCCAATGTCAAATTATATTATGTATAGTAATGTGCGCTGAAACAACTGTAAAACGCCAAGAAAACGATCCTAGATCCAAATGTGTCGTTTAGGTAGGTAAACAGTGAGAGAGCCGAGGCCGTGTGTTTTCACCGTTGTCGATATAACGCGATCTAATTCGAAAGCGATACGCCTTTCACCTTCCGACCGGCGTGCGTTATGCTCACAACTACCAACGGTACCCGATCACGGTTTACAGAACTAGCGATGAGCGCAATTAAAATTATCCGCGTTGCATCCGGGAGAATGCCAATCGAGATAGATAATTCATCTAATTATAGTTCGACGTCGCTCGGACGTAGCGCATTGTTGTCGGCTCGTGACACGCGCGCTCAATATTTATTTGCAAATAGTTACATCTCAATGATTTATTATGAAAAAAAAACAATTTATTTTAAATCGATCTTTAATAGATATCATAATTATACACAATTATCATTAGATAATGACGTTGTGTATACATATTTCATTTGTGAATAATAATCCGAAATGTTTTTCTTATGTTGTCCTTTATATTAAAGTTCTTCGATCTCTAACATAACCAAACTACTCTTTTCCATCTGCGTTGTTACAATGCAATTGTATTATAAAATACCTATAAAATAACAATTAATATTTATTCCTACACAGGTAGGTATTGAACTCGTTTAAATAATTTATACATGTATTGCACCTTTATGTTAACTTTTAGGTTAATGGGTTACACGATTTTTGAAATATTGTAGGGCGATTAAATCTCTTGTTTGACTTAACACCTGCTTGATAATAATATAGAATTTCATATTTTATGTTCCAAATCTTATATCTGTATATATTAAATGTATTATTATTCACTGATGAACGTTTCTTCCCACAATTATTTCTGTGGATGTTCTTGGCAAATAAGATTAAAATTGATTAATAAATGTAAATAAAATATTGCCTCAATACATAGGTTGACCCTTAAGTCGTTAAATGCCTATTGTATGGACACGAATTATCCGATGTAAGTATAAATAATAATATTGGCTGCATAACCTGTCGGGCACACGCCTTTTGGGATGTTTTAATATTGATATGGAGGGTCGTCATTAAACTCGACGAACTGGTTATTAATACGGTAATGTGTATACTTTGTAATGCAGTAAGTCGTGTGATGTAAATATAAACATAACCCGTTGATAGTGAAAGCAATAATGTGAGAAATGAAGATCAATGTCTTCTTAATGACTGCTTTTTGTGAGATCATGATACAACGCAAAGATCTGTATGGGTCATATTATGATGTAATCAATAAATGTTCCAACTCATTGACGTGCTTGATGTCTTTTCTCCTCAGTACCTGCTGGAGCGTATCTACTGATGCTGAATGTTTATAAACAACCTTGCATTCGTTCTGAAATACATTTTTACGAAAGTTAAACTGCAAATGGTCACGATCTGACAGCTTTGAACAGTCGATCAGAAATTATGTTTTCAAATTATCTATACTAATACGAAAGTTTTTGTCATACGACTACTTTAGCTTATCGATACATAGGTACATTTCACTCACTGACTGCAGATATATAGAAACAAAAAAGTATTTTTTTTGGAATAACCTGTAAGTTTGGTTGTTCGGCACCCGTAATACGATAAATGTGATACCAAATATGAATAATATTAAAGTTAACTGTTGAATATAGTTGACCCATTAAGAGCTCACTGCATCCTTATTAATACGCCACTCAACGACCTACTCAGTTGTCTATACCTAGAAGCGGTGTTTAACTTCCTAGATGCGCTGCGATACGATTTTGGAATTATTTTGTTAAGAATCCAACATGAATTACGCAATTGATAAATATTAATCTATCTTTAAATTGTTTCCATCGTTGACGTAAAAACAATATTTTATTGATATTAATATTTTATAAATGAATGGTTATTAATATTTTATTAATATTTCTATAGACCTGATTTCCAAATTTAACGAATCTAAAGCTTTACCTACTCAAGATTACTTACGTAGGCGTTTGTATCTGAGAATATTAATTCAAAATTCTTAGTACATTTGTATCTATTAACCGGCATTAAATCCTTATGCGTATTTTTCTACCCTCTTGTTATATTTGACTGAAGATGGCTGTTATCATAGGTACTACAACCATATCTATTGCTTTTCTCTCTTTTATGTATCTAGTACGTAGAATGTATCTAGTTTCAAAAGAGCCATGGAAATATCTAAAACGTAGAAATGTTCTGTTATTTTACCAGATTTTAGCTTCTTTACAGGTTGATTAATATATGTGTTGAGGACGTAGCTAATTATTTACTACCACAAATAATTGTGTAGAATGAGTAGAAACTTCTTGTTAGTTAGGTATCTTTTTATAGATATGTGTAACGATGGTTTGATAGGATGAACATCCAAAAATTACAATTTAGAGGATATCACAGTCCAAAAAGACTTAATCCACGTTTGTAGGGTTACTCTAGGATAGTTACGTTTGTTGACTTACAGATAACAAGTTCCCGTTTGTTTATGGCACAATAAACGCGGCCCTTGGAATCAAATGAGGTGTGATAGAATAAGGAGTAAAGCATCAACTTACAGAGTGAAAGTCCACTTTCTTGCCGCCTTGTCTCTACTAACCGTAGAAATGATCGTATCTTACTGGAAGAGCCGTCACAATATTAATTAAATCCATTAATTGAATTCTCATTGCAGTGCAAACTGTTATGTAATAGTCATGTAAAGTAAAAGTAAGGTAAAGTAAAAGCCATGTAAAGTAAATGGCATGCAAAATAATAGTAATATGTAGTAATTGATAAACAATCATTAAATTTTTATACACTACTCATATGTTAGTTATTATATTACTAATGAAATAAATTTCATAAAATTATACCTTTCCCTTTTATATAGGTACTGATTTGAGACCTTTGATGTTATTTTCTGCTATTTATATAAATCTCCTGTATTTATTATCATCCATCTGATTGCATGTTAAATTAAAATCTTGAAATTCCTTTTTTTAAATGCGTTTTAGTTTTTTCCTTATTAAATTCTCTTCATCATTATTCAATACTGTTAATAAGTACGAGCAAGTTCGTTACTATCTATTTAATGTCTCTTCTAGCGACAGTAAGTCCGCTCGCTCACTATAATTGAGCAAAACTCGTGTGACGGTTTTCCCTACAACAGTGTAGGTTAATGTATTGTCGCTTTCTTGTCTCTCGTTCGCCGCATCACTAATTGTTCGATTGTTAACCTACTAATTTAAATAGTCTATAGGTTTTAGAAAACATACAACTAATTCGCACCTACATAGAAACTTGTCTTCAATTTTCACTTCTCTGACTTGTTTTTTAATTAGATTGAAATTCGGTCTAATGACTGAACTCTGTTTGTGATGCGATGATCACGTTATCGTGTATTAATTTAAGAACAAAAAAAGGACGATGAGGTGAATGCGTAATAAATAAGAGGAATGGAGGTCTTTCGGTCGATTGAAGTCCAACAATCATTGGCACGTATTCAAGTACGCGTTGCACTAAATATTTACCTGTCTGCCACATTTTAATGTCACTCCATCAAATTGAGTGATCATGACGCTATTCTGAAAATGTTGTTAGACCGAGGCGTTTCAATTTGGGCGGTTAGTGATGTGAGGCGTATTTTTTTCGATCGCTCGTTTATAATTAGAGAGTCGTTTTTTGGCAGGCATTTCATTCAAAATCGTCACATTAGCGAGTGTTTTATAACACGTGAACATATTCTTAGCTGATTGCTTGTTCACCTCACAAATGTACATTGGATTAAAATAAAGTGTCATAAGTATATTTTGCATGCCCGGCGTCGGCCGACCAAGCGTCACTCAAGACTTGAGTCCGGACAGACATTTGTTTAGATTTACATGATACTCTAGCGATCAGATTACATAATACAGTACGAGTGCATAATGTGCATGTGAATTCTTTATGGAAATAATTGAATATCTTACATGCAAAGTGTTTATGTATTTCTTTGTGACTGATTTTGTTGGCACCTCCTTGCTGTTATAAATATATTCTAACCGTAAATATACCTTGATCAATGTGTTGATTTAGTTTTGCGTCAATATTATAAATTTATAATTTATTGGAATATATAATTAATCACTTGACATTTATTAACTACTAGCTATGTAAGTTTTCCTTAATTTGATTAATCGTCATCTTATTAATAAGACCAAAATAAGGAAAGGCATTTTTAAACGATATATTGATCGCGTTATTAACGAATATTGTTTACATGGTGCCATAAAATTGTAGGAGATTAGGTGGTTCGTTCACCTGCCCTATTTGCGCCGACTGGTGTAAGTGGAGCAGGAAAGCTGGATTAAAGGAATCGATGGACAAGGAGGTTGCGTTGGGCGAGGAGCAAACAAGAAGCGCCGTAATAAGGTCGCGGACGCGGCGGCGTGGCGCCGGTCGACGCCCCGCGTCACACTTAGGCTGGAAGCACGTTTGCGACTGGTTAGTAAACTTTTTCGAACATTGTCGTTTGAACTGACCGCCTGTGACAAGGAGCTCGCGCCTCAGTGTTATAATAGTGTCTTGGGAGAACATGTTTACAGTTCGTACAGGGCTGTATACCTGAAATGAAGAATATAGTTAAGGTAAAGGTATTTATGTGTATCACAGTTTTTCATTTATCATACTTTTGTATTTTATTAAAATATTAAGAGCGACTATTTCAGCTTATCAGGCAATGCGTCTGTTACCGTCTGTTATGACGGATATGACTAATGTTGATGATGAATATGACGAATATTGACAAAGCTCAGCCCTGTTACGAGTCAGTTACAGATGTCCATGGGCGGCAGCAGCCACTTGTGACTGCTGCCTGCGCGTTTGCTACTCTATTCCAATAAAAAAAGCTAACTATAGTTGTGTTAGCTTCTACTAAATGAGATATATGGTATGTAATTATATTAATATTGTACATTACTTAAACTAATTAGGAAGTTGTATAAGATATATTCTTTATTATTTTAAAAATAATAAAATAAACACTTTTGTCTGCCTGATTGTTACGGTATGCGTCAAACGACACAATATTGATTTCCAGTTCTTTATAAATAGAAGCTTGTAAGTGAATTAAATATTTTATTCTCACATCGTTGGAAAGTTTGTAACAAGCCTTACTCGTCTAGCTATTGACTCGATTATACGCCGTCTCCTTTATATATTATTGCATTATTTGCACTGCACACGCACTGTTATATTCGTGTTAACATTCACTTTATTTGAGCACCTAGCGATAGTCATTTAATACAACACGCATGGTCAAACGAACTACACATGTAGCATTTAACCACAAAACTATGTATTCGGCAAAACGACCGAATAAATAATTACAAAAAAGTTGAATAATAGAAACAACATTTTAAATAAATATACATTTTAAATAAATAAACAATTTATATAATACATATTCTTATTTTCAAAATACTGTTCTTTTTCAGGAATACGAAGAGGTTAAAATATAATGCTGGCCAGGAATCAGTAACAAAAGATTGGGTTTTTAGCTCATCTTTCAAGATTCAGACGTACCTTGTGTCAAACGATGACGACATAGGTCAGTTCTAAAGTAGAACAATTTGAAATCATAATAATAAAACCTGCCGTTTAGAAGGTAAAATAATAAAAGGCTACACCAACCTTGCTCTTAAGGCATTTGTTAGGTATGAAAATTTAATCGTGCATAATTTGTGACCGTCGAATCATGTCGGTGGCCAAGTTTGAAAGAACTTTTTGAATTAACATTCGTATTTCTAATCATGTTATTCTTGACAAAAATTTGAGTACTAGCACGGACACGGAGATACAGAAACAGCCCTGCCATTCAGAAAGAGCATTTACGCAGGGTTACACAACACTGGTATAGATGAAAATTGAAATGTATGAATTAAAATATTAAATCTACCTGAGATTAAATTTAATTTCCTCATCACGTGTGCATTTTAATGGAAAAAATTAAGGGACTTAACGCGCCTCTTTATACATAAAGGCAAATGTAGGTATCAGATTTTGAGGTTAATCGCTAAATTCTGAAACTGCTCTTCATCTATGTATAACCCTTCTCTCCACATTCATATTTATTTTTTTCAATGTGGGAAGTGTTTCAGAACGAAAACGGTCAAGATTGTTACAGAGAATTCGTTGGTCTCGGCTTCCTCGCGATGTTTTCCCTCATCGTTAGAGCAATTAATATTTAAAGACGTATTTAACTTTACAAGGTTTATTTGGTCAATAAGTACGTACTCGTAAATCAATCAGATAAAATCTATATAGCTAGGAATTCGACCTCATCTCTCAATAGGATATAAATGTGCTTTGACCACTTTTCATTATTAGGTACTATGTAGTAGTGTTAAGAGCTGTTAGTATTTTACTAGTTTGATAAGTATCGACCTAAGCTAACGTGAGTAACTTGACTGAAGTTTTACTTGCTAATGAGAGCAGTAGTTTTAATGAGACATACTGAGACAGAGGAAATTAAAAATCTTCTCGAAGGCGATTCATTGTTCCCTGTCCTTAATTATTCTATAAAAATTGAAAGGGAATAATAAATTTAGTTTGCATTGGGAGTGTCTTAAACTATGAATGGTTTAAATTGAAGAACGTAATAAGTAATTGTCTAAAAGAAGTTTGCATAATACATATTAGTTTTAATGCGTCTATTCCTATAGAATATATCAAACATAACATATAGGCAATCAGTGCATAGAATTTTCGATTATCCTTTCAGGTATATCTTAAATTTCCATAAGTCAAAAGGAGATCCTATTGATATATAATTTTGTCTGGATAATTCGGAGGTTCAGCGTTACAGAAACACAATAATTAGTAGCTTCCTTACTTATCTGAACCTTGTAGGTAAGTACCTGTTTACGTATTTACAGTCTACTGATAAGGTAAAGCAATGAACTATATTTGCGCAAAGTGTTTTCACACCACTAACGCGTGAAAATTGCTATTTTACGCCGTAATGTGTTAATAATACAGTGCATTTTCAATCGATTTGCATGTATTCTAACTAACATATTACGCAAATATTGTATGATTTGGACTGACTTAAGTAAATGTTATCAATATGTTGTTAACTTCCCTTCCAATTTTACAGACTTATTCAATAACTAAGCTTTCGATGTATTTTAGTACGTTGTTTTTGTATTTTCAATATTTGCTTACAAGTTCATGGTTTAAACGGCTTTTTATGTAGACAAATTGTAGTAGTAGTAGTAGTAGTATTTTATTGTAGTAGTAATTGTTAATTTGTGGTTTTATATTGATGTTTATTCTTCTCCTGTTTCTCATTCTTCTATTTTTTTACTGTTATTTTTTCTAATCGCGTGGAAGTGAGAAGGTGACCATTGGAATACGAGCACACAAAACCGTTGAAAGACTGTAAGAAGTAAATGGTTAGTGTTGTATTATTACGGAAGTATCATAGTGTTTGACGGAAAGTACCTATTTCCTAAGTTAATTACAGGTACCCTGTCGCACTACTTAGGTTGGTATACCTTGTTCTGTGTTCGGGCACAAGGAGCACTAAGTGAAAAAAGAGATGAGATGCTTGGTAGTTCGAATTTGGTATAGGCTTTGTAAGTAACGTATGAGCGTTATCGTATCTAGGATTATGTAACGACATTGCTAAAAAGACTGCACGTCATTTCGCAACGCCACGTCCATATACGAACCAGCAGAGCCGGTGGTCCGGAGCAAGTACGACTAGGCTCAATAAATTCAATAATCGAGTTAGGTAATTCGCAAAATGGGACGCGACAAAGATCGCGACACTGCGAGTAGGTACCTACATATTTGGTTTATTTATTCAACACTATTTATTCAATAAATTGTTGTACTTATTGTGTAATTCGGCTTTTGTTTCATTGAAATTACCGCATGAATAGGAATCGTGTGAAATTGTATTTATAAATTTATTACAATAAATGTTTAAATAAATATATTCAAGATACTTACCTACATGTATATTGGATTCATGTATTCACATAATTCGAGTGCCATAATTGTGTTTAAAAGACATAAATGATGGTAAACAGTAGAAAACTTATCGAGGCAACGGACCAAAGCCCACATAATTATATTAATTTAATCACACTAGTACAACATTTGGGCGCGCGAATGTACCTACCGATGGCGACACAAAACCTGTTTATTCAAAACTAGGCACGCTATTGTTATTCTGTTCACGTTGCAACAACTCGCAAATGACATCTTCACGTAATCATGAATTTGGGGTCCATGACCCGTCGACTTCCGGCGCGGTGGCGCGTGCGACGCCGCTGGCAAGATCACTTCCGCTTAAGGGCCCTTGCGCCCGCGCAGCGATAGCGATAAGAAAATGGGACAAGACGTACTATAAGATAACATTTTGGCAATATGAAATTTTTAACGATTTCAACAATTCATAGCGTGGCAATGAATCTGTCAACTTCGTTATACCTATTATGTTTACGTTCGAAAAATTTGACAAAACGCGGTCATTTAATAAATGGCTGACAAAGTGCACTATTAGTCCAGACTCACTAACACCTGTCAAAGGATTGGATGACGTCTATAGCATGGCGCCTGAGGACTCTTTATAATATTGTTATCGGTTACAACCGATCACGTGTCGGATCCACGAGTCATCACTGAACAAACACTATCGTCTTCAAGCACATGTAAATTTGATGTGCAGATCTGTGTCATCTGTGTCAAAATCTACTACAAAACCACGGCAATTAGTAACTCTTCTATTTTGTTCCAGTTTAGCCGTAGGACTAGTAATAGTAATAGTAAAAGTAATAGTCGTAATTCTTGTGTTTTCGATATCTTACCTTTTTACGGATTGTTTCGTACGTGAGTTACAAATATAACCGAAAAATCTATTTATAATTTATGTATAAAATGTATGTTTTTACAAATATCAATAGTATCTTTGTACATATATATGTTCCATATTATAAATGATTAAGAAAATTTCGTTAATAATATCTTGGGACAATTTCAAATTAGGCAGAGACTGCGTAATGGTATCTAGACAGCTGACTATATATTATGTATATTAAGTTCCAAAATAAAGCTTTCAAAATTAAGCTTTTACGGTATATTTCTTCAACGCGATGGTGTGCGGCTACGCCTGACTGAAACGCATTACGTAATAGACTGTGACGTCATAGCGGTGTTTCCGTCGTTAAGTACTGTTTGACGCAATGGTTTTTACTGTGCTCTTGTTCTTGTTATAACATGATGTCAAAGAGCGTATGGTGATGAGTAACTAGTACGCATCGTATTTATAAAAGGTAAAGGATACACGGATATGGTTATTCTGACAAACCATTTTCCTCCTTAGATATTGTGACACGATTAAACTGTAGATATAAAAACTCTTGTAGTATGTAATAAGTAAATTTGCCTTTGCCAATTTAATTTTAGCACATAACACTTATTATACATATCATTGACTCTTTAGTAGTTCAGACTTCAGCTTCTTTCTTTGAATGTTTTAAGGCTCCAATCCTTGAAAAAAAACGCCTGACTGTCACTTACTAATCGGTTAAAGGCCTGTAGTATGGTAATCGGACAGCGGATAAACACACATATATACATACAATATAATACTTATTTGGTTTTTTTTCATACACACAGACAGAACAATCAAATGTGCTTGTCACAAAAATGTTCGTCCCGGATGTAAATCGACCTCACGACCTCTGGTCTTGCCGTCAGGGTTTCTAATCACTCGACCACGAGCGCAGTCCAGGATAAACTACCGTTCGTATTCCCACTTTGAGGACGGTAATCGAAAACAGGTTTTTGTGACTACATCTTTAAGATTTACGTATATAATGAAGGAACTCTACATGAAGGAGTCATCAAATTACATTGATTGTTTACGATACGTTCAATGTTGGATTACGGTGTCGCTAGTATCCAAGTGGATAAACACTGGACGATGTATATCAAGGATGGCGCTGTCGTCACGCGGCAGATTGAGTCATTGCATGTGTCGAGCCGTAACCGTGTCAGCGTCCGTCGCGGAATAGAATCAAGGCTATATCGTACAATAGGGTTACCAAAGGCCACTTTTACTAATACTTCCATTATCATACTTTTGTCAATTACACATAACAAACAAGCGTAGTATATAAAAGTTCTATTATGTATATTATAGCACTATTTGCTTTTATATATATGCGATTAATATATTTCGACTACGTATAGTTTTTGTAACTTACACAGAACTAAATTTTGCATTGCCGTTTATTTTTGTACCGATTTGTGAGAAATTTCAAATGGCGCTGTCGACATACAGTCACGTACACAAAAGGTAGTTTACGTTACCAAATATTAGCAATATCATTGACAGCCCTGTTTATTAGCTACGTATTTATGATACTCTAAGTCGGTCATAATGCTTCTAAGTTGAAATGCTTCATGTTCCTTTACGTGCCGCTTTCCATATTATTTAAAACCAGATCACAACATTTCAATCATTCGGCCACAATAATAAATAAATCAGCTTTATAATGGTAACCCTAATGTAAATCAATTTGCCTGAATCGATCTAAGTGTTTATAACTTTTTTATCGGATCGCGATCATGTCACAAGTGTTTTTATGTCACTGACGATTAATAAGTCTGAACGGTCTTTCAATGGAGTGCGCGAGACTTTATTTGAAGCTTCACTATACACAAGTTAAGAAGTAGATTGTTTGATCAATTGTCCAAATATTATTTTACACAACAATTATTAATATGGTACAATTATAGAAGAGTAGCATCGATTTGATATCCTATATTGAATTTTGTGTATTATTGACATAAATACTTTTTACTATGAATTATTTAAACTGTAAATTGCTTAACCGCGTGAAAGTGTAGCTAAATATCGTGCTTTGTTTACTAGTATCATACTATAACATGCTGTTTCTATAGCACTGAATATTTAATTGCCTTAATGTAGATATTACAATCATGTTTGCAGAAGCTGGTAAGGTTAATTGACTTTTATTAGTTAAATAAATAGTAAATAACGATTTTTGTTTTAGTTTCTGTTTCAATTTTTGTGATACCAGAAGCGAAATATATGTAGTTCATTGGACTAAGATTTCTAATTTGAAAGAAGAAATGCAAAAAAGATATAACATGTCATTGACATGTTACCAGTCTATTGAAACTGGCTGGTAGTTGGTAGTTATCATTATCTCCAACGCGAAGACAGTTTGGTTTTTATTTAGTTTAACTTTAAAGGACCCAGAACTGTCAATTTATATGTTAAATTGTCACTTAAGTTGAAGTTTTGACCGTTGGATCGTTAGCGGGCTCTTAAAAAGGGAAAAGTTGCTTTGCCTAGATGTTCCTGGTGTAGAATGGACTAGATTTCGTAGTCTAATATTAGGAAAGATATATAACTATAAGATCTATATATAGAACTACATGGAAAAGATACGCATATATATGTTAATTAAGTACTCTAACAAAACGGAGATAAATAAAGGAAAGAGATTATGGATATTTGAAGCAGGTTGTGATGGTGTCAAGAAATCCTTGGTTCTCGCGAAATTAGGGCATTATTTTCTTAAGTAAAGCAGGTAGACACCAGCACCATAAGACGACGTACTAATGTCTTACCCGCCTTATTTTTACCTGTAAGGAGCAAAGTTTGTTTCTCGTTTAACCTATGAAGACGAGGCTCACTGACTCACAAAGCTCTCCAACATAAGATCTTAGGAAGAATCTTTAGTTTAAACGCAATCTGTGAGCTGAAGTAACCACTTCATATTAGTTCGCACCTCATCCGCACAATTGTCAACACATGTCACAACATATTCCGCTACTTCATATGGATGTTTTCTTATTGTATCAAAACTTAAGGGCATATTTTACCACGCTGCTGCTGCCGCCATTGCTGGGCACGAGCCGGTCGCAATAGCGTGATATCTGGAGCGTAATCCACAACGCTACGCTATAGATTGGCCTAGAACTAGCTCTGAAATATGTTTAACATTTGACTGTTATTGTAAATACGTACTATCCAGTTGTGTACTGTGAAAGACATGTCCAATACTGTGAAAGAAATAAGACATTTCAATTAAATATTACCATCTGTATAAATGTTTGTAACGGAGATTTTATTGTTTTTTGTTTGTTGTCTGTCGAGCACTAACTTTTGATCTAATTCAAAAACACTTTCACCAGCGACAGATCGACTTCCGGTTTACATTCGTACCATATCCATTAATAGATAAAAGATGTAATAAAAATGTTATATTTGTCTGAAAGAATAAGAGTAATAAGTAAAAGAATTCAGAATGAGCTGTATATATGTTTTATACCGGCCGTTTATAGTTCCGAACTTATTGATGTGTCAATCAAGTCATAAAGAATTGTTACGATTTTATCTATCAAGACAATTTTTTGCCAATTTTCTTACGTAGAATAGGCACGACGAGGATGACAACAAATTCGATTGAATTACTAAAGTAAATACAAGGGAAATGGCATTTACTCTATTTATACATATATACCTATTTCAATTACGCGCACAATCCTTTCGGGCTTTTTAAAATTTATTATCTAATGATAATAATTAGTATCTACATACTAGGTCACGTATAATACAACCTATGTATGTATAGTGATAAAAGAAAAACATCGTAAAGAAATCTGTGTAACTTTGGTTATGTTATAATGTATATAAGATTTGTTAATTGTAAGAAAAACTTCTCTCTTTATTTAATGTCTCCTTTGAAGGGCTTTTTAAATTTATCCATCGGTTTCTGTATGATTTAATTGAATACATAACATTAAATGTTTTTCTTTGTAATCTAACACACATACATATCAATTTTGTCGTCATGCGATAGTTTAGAAGCGCAAACGATATCATGACTGGCATTAGCGAGATGAAGCTGCCGCGCTATTAATTGCATTTTCAATGCTGAGCTATTTCCATAAAGATCACGTGATCCGCCTCCGCATAGTGAACCAATATACTTCGAAGTCACATGCTTCCAGTGCGCGGATATCGCCACAGGCTCGTGATTTTCATCACCCCCTAGCTCCACTGGGCGCCGCCCTCCACCCGCCCGCCTTGTGCCGCGCAACTACTCTAACCAGTTATTCTACCGGCGTTTGTAACGGTCATATAACTCTTACTTAACAGTGAGGACTGAGTTAATGATGTTTTTTTGTTATTTTCTGCAATTCTCATTTCAAATTGCTGCAATCTAATGAAGTATATATAAAAATGGGAAGTTGCAAAACGTAATAATCTTTCCAGATGCACTTGGATGGAACCTATGCTATTAGCTGCTTTAGTATCGATGCTTAACCGATTTTATAATATGATAACCGATTTTAGGATATGAACGCTCTATTAGATTTTGTATAATACATAATTTATTCTTATCCTCAACCTTTTTTGGCAGTCACAATTAACGTCTTTATAACTTTCATTTTATTATCTTTTAAGACTAAATATATAATCAATACGAAACGAGACGTTCACTTCGCGTTCCCTTTTCTTTAAACTAAAATTAGACAGAACTTTCCTGTTACACTTTTAATAATACCGTATAGTGCTTTCATTCTACTCGCACCTACTGTATACTCGTATTTCTTAGAATAAAACGTCAACCGTAAATACTACGTAGTAAAGCTATGAATGAAAATAAAAGAGAAATACTTGTATACGTAGGTGTACATGTATTTTAGTTGAAATTGTAGTGTTTTTATACTTGATGCTACGGATATATAAATATGTAGAATATATTCTAATTAGATTTCCATATAACTTGAACATAGTTACTAAATAGAAATTAGTTTCTAGTTAACATATTCTCTTCCTTTTCCTTAAATAGATACTGCAGAGTCTGACTTCGTCATCCGACTCTGGCCACCCTGTTAATATTTGAAATATGTAGGTAGAGGAAGGTATTTATAGATATTTTCGGAGAGTAACCGGGTGGCGGCCGAGGGTCCTAAGATTTATGGCGGAGCGGGAGAGTCCCATCTAACTGGGCTTCTCAATGCTGTGGGATAATTCATAAGCGGAAGCGGGCCAATTAATACTTGTCAATTTTACTCAATATCGATACCCTTTTTAATAATTTTTGGTAAATGATTGTTACTCATTTTGTGATTTAGGAGACATTTTCAAGGTACGTCTATGTAGTACTCGATAATTTTTATAGCATATCACAGCATCCAATTGCTTTTTTTCTGTTAACGATATAGGAAAATATCGGAGAATAATTATTACGGTATCATTAGTTTCACGAGACGTATGAAGTCAATTTTATTGTCAGTTTATACACGCTATATAACTTTGTAAAGCGCAATTAACCGAATAGACAAATATAATGTTATTTTATTAATTTCATTAGATTGCCATTCGCCGTATTCTTTTACATCAGACTGGACCCGGGCTGAATTTCGAACGCCTCACACCCTTATGGGCTAAGGGCAACTCATTTCGCCTCCCAAGACTATCTGCGTTTCGAGATATTTTTCTTAGTAATGCTATTGTTAGAAGGTACTATTGATAGTTCTTTGTAAATACATCGCTATTTACCCTCAATAATAATTAAACAACAAGGTAATTAAATTGTTTTGATCTTCTATTATATGAAAAGCTGCTTATATTGACAACGATTATTCCAATTATTATACTCGTATAAGCAATTTATATTCATTATCGACCATTCAAAAATCTTATAACGTTGCAATATTTACGTTCAACGTAGGTAAACAACGAGTTATTGAAATGACGAATGAAAAAAATGCTAAATTCATGCGTCGATTTAATGTTAACTCAATTCAATTGTCTGACATTTGGCACTACTCGGGTAAACAATTGGTTAATTTGTTGACTCACTAGGATATATCCTACACGGTTGCTAAATATAATTGAAAACTTAATTTCGTCTCGACACAAACAGATATACATACATAAATAGACGAGACTAAACAATAGTAATTTTTCAAGAGCGTAAGAGATATTTGTCTGAAGTTTTTATGTCCCGCGTCGTGCCGCAGTACTTAAATACGATTGTTATTTTAAGTTGAATTATTTCCTCTTTTCATAATAAAATCTATTATCAATTCGTAGAGGACGTGCAAAAATAGTTTCATTATTGCTACATATATTGTATGTAAACCGAGTAGCGATGGAGCGGCGTATCGGGCACGAGCGGCTGCTGTCGCCTATGGACTCCTGCAAATATTCTTCAGGGTAGACGCAGGAATACTGAAGAACTGTTACTAACAGTTAGTATGAATTGTCAATAGCACTATTACTATGTAACAGGTAATGTTATAGGTAACAGGACTGAAGGAATAGTAACTGTTAGTATTCATTAGTCAACTTAGTATATTCTAAGTTTTGTTTTATGTAGCAATAGAATATTGCATAATGTTCTGTCGCCGGTGAAACATTTCGTTTGTGTTATACACGGCCACCCGTATCTGTATCATAATATAGTAAGCAAGTGTCCAAAGCGCCCCAATCATTTCACCTTCCGTGACCGATAACTGCAGGATCGTTGTAACAGTTATATTCAATATCTTGTTCGGCTGAAATTTAATACAATCATAATATTAACGGTTTTTATTACCCGCACACATTGTAAGCCCAATTATGCTTTAAAATAACGCCAGAAGCAATAAATCAACCCAGCGACAGCAATTTCTGTACCGGTTGTCAACACTTACAAATATTCATTTTATTTAAACCATTGAACTTTTACGAATGAAATATGAACGCATGATTTTTGATTGATGGCCCGGAAAGTTATTGATATCTGTAATTGGATTACTTAAAGAAATTTTTTTAAATATTTTTTACACAGTGTTTTATGTTTTTTTACACATTGTAATTGCATGGCCAAATACGTAAATGTAATAAATATGATGTACAAATCACTACTCCTGGTAGGTATTATTTACTTATAATACGGTTATTTACATGTGTTCAGCTGATTTAAATTAATCAAAACATTGCTTTAGATAATTTGCCTGTGTGAGTTAAGCTCGTAGCAATCATTTACCTTAATATTACGATCATCTGGCATGTCATGCAGGTATCACCGAGATGTTTAAGCGACAAAAAAACGCCCTGAAGGATGTGTGACCGCCAAGCTGCAGGCGCACGTGGCAATGGGCCTTTCCGTTATTTGCCGGCAGGTAAAGATTTTTTACAACCAAATTAGACATGGAATATTCCAGTTGATGTTAACATGGACGTATAACTCTAATTTATTAGAATGTATAGATTATTATTAATTCGAATTATTATTATTCGAAATTAGTGCAAATCTACTCATGTACATAATGTATGTGAGACAGTAATTTACTGACGGTTCTTTTTGTAATTTCAATATGTGAGTTCTCAGAAAATAAATAATTTTTTATATCAAAGTAACTGAGGACAACTGGGGACAATTCCACACGCGGCTATCTGATCTCAAATTAGGCAATTTAATGTCTGTGTTATGGTGACCGGACCGCTGATAAACATACATATGTACATACGATATACAAAGTACTTATATAGATATTTATATTACGCCCAGACACAGAACAAACAAATGAGTTCATCACACAAATGTTTGTTCTGGAAGGGAATCGAACCCACAACCTCCGGTGTTGCAGTCAGTCTATAACCACTCAACCAAGACGCCAGCCAAATAGCTTAAACATCGCAAACAGTATCAACAAAATTAAGTGTATTTGTTATAATTAATTAAATGGCCGTATGTGATAAAAAATATTATACGTTTACGTAAGTTAAGTCGTATAAATAATTATGATATTTATTATACATATAACTAAAAAACAAGATTTCATAAACTTTACAAAGGCCTGGATTATACATTAGTAATCATATTATTGGAGTTACGAGATAAACCGCGCCTGGTTTCTTCTTCCCACTGTTATCTCTGTTTAAGCTAAACGTTTTCAGTTGCAAATTCGTTGTCGTTAGTATGACCGACATAGCTTTGTAACAAATCTTGTCCAAAACGCATTGGCCGCGGTGTTTTCTCACTAATATGGAGTGGAACAGTTCTATAGCTATTTAGATTTATTATAACCTCTTTATTATAATACGTTCCGGGTGCAACATTCCACTACCTTTTCTCCAATTCTCCGATTTGTATTCGTTTCCATCGGTTTTTGTTGGGTAGAGATGGCGGATTGTTTTCAAAAAGTTTTTTGTTGACCGTGTGATAAAAAGTCGTCCTAACGGGATATAGAGACCGTTCCAGGCGTTTTCATAATCTTTGTACAAGATCCAAATCTTGACTCGTATATGTATTTCGTCATTTGAATGAGGTAGCTTGAAGGTATATCATTGTATTTACTACAAGCTATATTTACCCAATTGAGTAACTTCAAATGAAGTTTGAAATTCATGAAATTAACCCGTTAAAAATTGCAAGGACTAAATTTCAAGAAACAGCAGAGCAAGCACTAAAATGAGGTAAATGAGGGTACTGGCACTGGTAATTTCTCAAGGGCCTCAAAAGACACAAAATTAATGTCAACGCGTTTTACTACAATTTAGTAAAAGTAAACATGAAGTAGTTGCTAGACCAATCACATAAATATGTATGTATATTACGAACTGGTGGTCTGACGACCTGAAGAAGACAGCGGGAATCGCTGGATTGTAAAGGCCGGACGGAGTGGCATCGATTAGGGGAGGCCTATATCCAACAGTGGAATATTAACGGCTGATGGATGGATGGATTACGAACTGAGGAAGACAAAAATCAAGATAAGTAAACAAAGAAAAATATCCACATTATTGAGTGGCTTTGCTTAAAAATAAAACGAAGTGAGAGTTGGATTAATTTATTTGCTAAAGAGAGGATTGGCGGCGAAATCCCCGAAGAATTGCTGTGAGTCTAGACGTGTAGCGTCTGACTCTATACGTAACCAATATCTATTCAATTCTATCCTAGTAAAAAGAGCTACGTATTATGAGTAACATTACTGGATCTATCGATGTTAACGTACCTTTAGGATGTGATTTTGATTTGACTATTCATATTTTTTATTATAATTCAAAAATAATCGTTTCTAAATTACCGTATTACAAAGTTAAAATGCGTTTAAAATCTAGGTTATTAATATCATAATCTTTGAGTACATTTATATATGTTTAAACGATTTGCACCAAAAATTTATAGAATGGAAATCTTCGTACGGAATATTTCGTATAATTTCAGAAATCGTGCTGACTGTATACATACAGTTTCAAATATAATTGCTTCAAGCCAAGCTCTTATTCGCATGTATGCTATGTGAAGCGAGAGGCGACGGCTAGCTATATGTATATGTAATATGAAAAGAAATAGAAGAATGCTTCTATTTCTTTTTACACCCTAGACAGATCATCGTCTCTTTAATTGTGTAGTGACAGTAGTTCAAGTAAATAAAATTAAAATTCAATGTTATTTCCTCATATTTTACATTAGTAAACTAACAATTCCGAAAGTGTTCATGAGAAAGCAAAGACTTTGGAAACCGTAAAACACAAATATATGTATGTGCCTAGATTATCTCTTATTATCGCTACTTTACCACGAGGGCAATGTTGATAAGTGTAATGCTTTATACGATCCGTCGTGTATGTCACGTAAATATTTATTGTATTTCCAATTGTCTGTGTTCCAGACAGATACGAGTAGTTCTTAAGAACGTTCCAATCACCGCGGTATCCCTAAAATAGCTTAATAGTTTATGAATAGACGGCGAGCGATCGCCCTCAACCGCTATTTTCAGATTACGTATTCTTCTACGTCAGACACCGACATGCTGTTGCATATTAATTTTATTGTTATATTCGCTTCTGTTTTTATATTAAATCTGGGCTAAGATTGAAAGAATAGCAAATATCATTCTGAATGAATTTGCAAGAATAGGACTGTTGGCAGTTCTTACTGGCTTCCAATAAGACAATTAGTTAATAAGAAATCGAAATATTACATAAAAATAGTTAGTTTAGTAAGTATGCGTTTCTGCTGGTCGTCTTTACTCTACATGTGCAAACGGAACTCTACATGTGCTACGAACTGAAACGCATTTTTTTGTAATGTGGGCATTATTTTACGTTTTACAATATTTTTACAAGTTATGTTTGTATGAGGCGGCATTTCTCACGGTTATTTCTAATAGGTTTATACAATTTGACAAATCGTAGATTGCGTAATAATTACAAGTTGCAAAAAACTTAGACCACGTAATACATAATAAAAAACGGTTTTACAGACAAAAACTTTAATCATATACATAGTATCTCATGTTTGATGATTTTCAACCGTTTTGTTATTCCATTGCTGGACACTGTGCTCTTTTCATCTGGTATTCATCTGATGGTCTTTTAAGCCATAATGCACCAGACTGACCAGGGGCGGATTAGTTTAGCAGACTTCAGATAAGTACCTCAGAAAACCTTTTATAACTTACTATGAGATTTGCACGTTTCTTTACGAGTTTTCTTACACCGTTATAAGTGTTATTCAAATTTTGAGATATACGAGTAAAAGCTACGTAATAAGTCAGTCGTCCGTGTAAGGATTTGAACTTAGACCTTGAGGGGGCGACTAAAATTCAAACCACTTGACCTGTCACTATCTTATGCACCGCAAAACTTACTCGACTATGTTTAGATAATCTATTAGATAAATACCTGTAATATGTTTATCAGTGGCTTAAGAGTGGATGGTATGAGTATCTTTGTCCACCAGGTTGCATACAAATAAATAGAAAAAGTTATCCACTAAATTGGCTTGGATAGAGCTGTCAAAACTAGCGGCATTATTAGTTAGCGAACTCTACATCTTTGCTGCAAGAGACGCGAAGGATATACGCTCAATTTACCAAATATAGAATACTGTACTTTACACAACTTGCTAGTTATCAGGAAATTTAAGTGGAAAACGTTAATGCGTAATGTACAGCAAGTATGTATTATGGTATAAAAATTTTATTATATTGGTAAGTTTCTTAATGGTTTGCTTAAAAACGTGTATTGTATAAATAAACTTATATTAAAATATAGAAAAAACAGTTCATTATACATATTTCTTCTGGAACAAGCCAAAATCGAACCCAGAGCCCCTGTCTCTGCCTCTAGGTTATCTTACCAATGTACCAAGGATATAGTCGATATTCATTGTCGTGTTAATAGTTAGTACAAACTACATACTAACTACTACTAACCCAATAGTTAGTACAATAGATAGTGTCTTTTTCAGTTAACAACAGCCAGCCCGAAGTTAATTGGACCTCTGCGACTCAATCACCAGTCACATGCAAAGGCCTAGTTTGATTTATTTGTTTGCAAAACAGTTGCGTCAAAGAGATTCGTACAGTACAAAAATCATCGTGCAATATGATATCGACAGTGAGTGAAGTATTCTTCTAAATTGTATTTTATGTTATTGAACGATTTTAGTTGACAAATAAGTAAATAAAAAAAAATAAGTAATAGTTTTTGTTTAGTTAACAAATAATGTTACATACAATATACAAATGACTTATTATTTTATCTAAGCTTAACTTGAAACTTATTATCAGTTATTTTTATATAAGTTTAGTTTTAATTTGACATCACATAGTGTGGTAGAAAAAAAAACAACAAACTTGTAACATACGTTTACGTGTTAACTTTCCAGTCACTTATTACTGGAAGAAGTTAATAAACCTGGGTTTTTCCTTGCAATATCGGCGGAGTGGTAGCGTTTGCGCAGTAATGCGATAAATAAATTTTAATTACGAACTACGGCCGCGGCTTCCGGAAAAACGAGAGCTAAATAGGGCAGAGAAATGGGAAGCTACCTAATTGTAAATTAAAAAGTTCGCGGAGTTACGACACCACAGTCCACAATGACACCCCACTGGCTGAAGGGGGCGACATTGTCCCCCGCAACCTCACCCCGCGCCCATAACCCCAGACGAGGAGGCAGGGGTGTAGACACCCGTGGAAAGCGTGTGACATTTTGTTTTAAAATATTGTCCGCACGAATACATTCCCGTGGCTTATTTTTAATCGCTTGTTTGCTTCCTCTTTTTTCGGTTCGCAAATGGATGCTTCGGCGTTTTCATTTACCATCGCACAGCAAAAATTGATATACATATAGCATTGTATTGGACAGTTTAACGTGCTCTTAAGATTAATGCTTTATAAATTCATACGTTGGGCCACCATAAACTTTCGTTCGTGTTCCAAGCATCAGCGAGGCGTCTTAATTGGTGTGGAGCGACACTAAGCGCCAGCGCACAGGGCGTGAAAGCTCAATAAACGTACACGTTACCCTATCATTAATTTCCACAGACTAAACGAGTTAACCTACCAGCGGTTGGTGTACTGCTTGTTCCCGAACTAATTTGAAGCGACTTCGCTTTGTGTACGGTTGTTTAGTTAAGCGCACCAAATATTGTGGTGTCAAGGCCGCCTGCTTTCCTCCGGCATTCCGTTCCCGCCGCCCACAGAGGGATATCTCACGCCTGTGTTATGTAACATTTCGACGGAGATTCGGTTACGATTGATATACTTAATATACTTTCTTTCCTATTAAAATTTAATTAGGAAGTTTATAAAAATATCAGACCTGTGTTTTAAATACCTATATTCGAATTGGTTAAAGGCGGTGTTTTAATTGTTGAGCTATTATATCCTTCGGCAAAATGTAGTCCGATAGCGAAGCCTGTTAATTAATGTCATGGTCACCAGCTGACACGTGCGGGGTTTAATTGAAGAAGCTTTCAAATATTGGCTCAAAATACAATATTTAGCTAATTATGTACTGCCCACTCATTTCATTTCCATCCGATTAAGACGATTATTATAAACTAGCTGTGCCCGCGGCTCCACCCGCGTGAAAAATAATGTGTCACGTTTTTCCCGCGTTAATACCTACCCCGCGGGAATCCTGGGACAATACCGACGACTTTCAGACCCTATTTCATCTGCATGTAAGTCGAATTTCAAAACTGCTAGTTTTGTTGTAATATATTTCATAAGAAATGCCTAAATACAAAGTTTCATGGTTTTATCTTCGATAATGACGAACTTCCATGCAAAATTTCATCCCCTATTTCAGCCCTTTCAAAATTCTTTTTGGCGTAAAAAAAATCTGCCTGTGTCCTTTCCTAAGGTCAAATGTATAGCTGTACTAAATTTCATTAAAATCTGTCCAGTGGTTTAGGCGTGAAAGTCAAGCAGACTGACAGACAAACAGAGTTACAGCATTTATAATATTAGTAGAGATTAATACAAATTGTTGTAGACGAGAAGTACTTAATAAACAATGCTGAATTATTACGTTACGTTCTTTTAATACAAGTTATGGATTGCAAAATTGTCCTGTTTTTGCAGTTTTGTTTCACATTCCCATGAAAAACAGATCTGTAGAGCTGTATCGCCGGTAAATAAAAGAATATAATTCTTTCTAACGGGACTTAAGCCCATCAAAATCGGACGTTTCACGTCTCGAGCTGACAACTCTTACTATAGTTAATAAAAAATATCACCATTATTGTTGTTCCGAACGTTGTAGAAACAATATCGATTCGATATTACAAAACAATTCCGTGTGTTTATGTTCTGCATTAAAATATACATATTACAAGTGTTTATGAGAAAGTTGAACTTGTTTTTTTCATTTTCAGTTTATTATTTACTTCAAATTTTTAACACAGTTGGGTTTTTGATTTTTTTTATATTATAATTATCTTATCACTGCCCTTGCAGTATGCAAGCTAGTGGGGTAGATTACAATGTCTCATTCATCCACACTCCATATGTAAGGTGGATTTCACATATTTTAAAAAAGATTGAGGAGTGTACTTACTGTAAGGTGTGCCGGTTTCTTCGAGATTAGTTTCTTCACCGTTATGGGAGGTGATTTTAAAGACGCAAGTGACTATTTAAGTCCGGAGGTGCGTGTCGCGATTTGAAACCAGACCCGCGGAGTAGGAGACTGAAATGAAAACCACTAGGTTATTACTGATATTATACTAGTTATATAAAAAAAAACATAGCGGGCACTGGCATAAAAAATATTTTTAAAATTAAGCTTGTAAATATAATCTATGCAGTGACCTTAACGATTGGTTGTAGTATGAAAAGAAACCACGAACTTCTCCAGAATATAAAGCCGTGAAAGCACCTCGGAGCCGTTGTTTAATCGATACAGACGCTCAGTAATGCACTCACACCACTCGATTCGCTTATAATTCGAGATTCATAGCCTCGGCTTATTTCCCATAAAAAGTTGTTCCCTTCAAATGTAGTAATTTCGCTGCGAGGGTGGCGCCCCCTACTCCGGCTCTGGCCTTTTAACGCTAAAGATATTGTCTGCTTAGATCTGTATTTACAGTATAAGCGAGGTACAGAAGCGATGCTTGCGAATCTTGCGAGTGACAATCGACTTGTTAAACAATTATTATTGAAGACAACGGGAAGGACGAAATTTTGTATTGTTTGTTAATGAGAAGCTATTTACTTTGTAATCAGTTAAGATAAACGATTTTTATAAGTACGGTTGGATTGCAGGGATGGATATTGGCATTCGATGCTTTCTGCCTAAACCGTTAGCGGCCTGGTATAATGGTAAATTAATAACAATATACATATTAGGTTTCCTATCACACTCGGAGCAATTTTTAGTGGCATTTAATTTTCCGTCATGACATTGCGGTGGTAGATACTGGCGCCCTCTCTTGCATTCTGTTCCAAGTACGGCAGCGCAATTTATCAGAACTTTGTTATTAGAAGGCTAGTTTATATAAAAAAAAATTCTACAATTTCTACGACATTTCTTATGTACGCGTGTGGGTCTTAAGCACATGAAACTGTAATTAATATGTAAATTTTATTATAAAATAATTCATAATTACTTGAATTTTAAAAGTGAGCATTATAATTTTCGCACCAATTAGTAATAAAAATGAAACTGTTGCAAATATTAGGTAAGTATTTAAAATAAATTACTGTGAACAGCTGCGCATGCGCATTTCTTCTGTTTTTTTTCACATTGTACGTTCTACGTGAGATACCATTTAGTCAACAATAAATACGTATAGCTGTATCCAAATTATGCGTTTCGTTATGAGATTTTTATAACTTCATGAAATGTTTAAATTTATTATCAGTGAATGGTTTTGCTATTATTTTTAGCATTTCGATGACTTATCCTTATTACTACTTATATAATCTTAAGTATTTAAAGAATCTACAACTTGGACATTTAAAAAAGGTAATGCTATGTATATTAAAATGACATCTTGCCGTAGCCGAGCCTAATAGAAACGAAACAAACTACAAACAATTCAGGGTTGTTGGGATTATTTCCTACTAATTCACATGCAGAAAATATCTCACAAGATGAAGTGATAAGTTCGACTCTAAAGAATAAAACTTTATAATTCTTAAGTTGAAGGTAATTATAGCCGTTATTCGAATTACGCACCTAATAGCTTCTGAAATGTCGATCGTTATTAGCTTTTTAAATCTGTCTAGCGGCCAGTAATACGTTATTGATATTTGTGAACGGGCAGGATAATAATATTTGTATAGTATTGTCCATTATAGATGGAGCTACCCTGCCGCGCCGGTGCGCGTGGCGTGTTTCCGTAAACGGGACATAGTACACTTTGCCGGGGTTCGATTTAAACTGGCAGTTGTATAGTGTTGTGGACAATGGATGGAGAGGTAGGGTCGCATCACAATGAGCCCTGCCGCGTAATTGTTAAACTGAACGGGGGTTGAACGCCTTGTCGACTGTTCCGTCACTGACTAACTTGTTAATGGAGCTCGTTAGTACGTATGCGTTTGCGTAACCTTAGATAATTGAATGGGTTTACGATCGATTTGAAAACATAATTTTTTGATGCTTACCTATTTGTATATTTTAAATTAGTATGACAGTTTCTACTGATGGGACTAATGAACTTGAACTACGCTAGGCATCCTTGACATCACTTGTCTAAATTATCGATAGCGAGATGTTAATCATTGACATCACTACAGCTAATCGCAGGGCTTACTGTGGCTTATTCATGAAGTTGCTTGGTTAGCAAACAGTTAATAAGTTAACTTCCTCGATTTAAACGCTGACATAAAAGTCCATATATTACTTATTATTCTTAATGTTTTATTAATATTGTTACTTACCTATATTTATATAATTTTAATGCTAAAATACCAATAATGTTCTCTATTGTAACAAAATACTTATGTGACTACTACCTTTATAAAAATTACAATTTATAAAATTACAATAAGGGGGCTAAGTTTTAAACAACAATCACAATTACAATAACCGCGTCCTAATATACTTGCACGTTACGTTTCAAAAGCGTGAATGAAAGCAAGTGGCCTGATACCGATCACAAACTGCCGCCCGACAATACACTTCATCCCTTATTAATTATTTTATTGTAAGCATAAAGGATGCCGTAATCGTCAGAATAATAATATCATCGCGCGGCATAAAGAACCCCGAGTAGCGACAACACAAGCGTAAAAATGACACGCCGTGCCGGCAATATGTTTGTGTGTATTACATTAGATTTATTCGACTGGGTCACGCACACTTCTAAAACCGGCTACCCCGAAACGGGGTGCCCGGTTGTGGGGGCGACACCACTACACGTGTAGGGCCGCCACCCGCCAGATGGTCACGCACACACCGATGTGCGGAAAGGGAAAGCTACACTGTGTAAACAAATCGCGCGCGCGAGTGCCGTCCCGCTCGGTTACAAAGCTGGTGTGTGTCACATCATTGTGTGCCGTCGACACAATCCGACGTAGATTGTTCTGTGAAATTGCCAGGTAATAGGCCGAGGGACTATAGCATTACACATACTTATTGGTGGGTTTAGACGCTCAACGGCCTAATCGAATTGAATATTGGCGACATATCGACGCCGTTGACTTTGGATGGAGACATTGAGTTTGATTTGACGTTCTTCGTGTATCCACTGTTTAATAGTGTAAACGAAACTTTTGATTTGATTTCAAAAATAATAATTAGAACTGAAATTGAACTGAAGGTTTATTTTAAGCATATTTCGTTCGATGTAACGTTGACTGACTTCAACGTAACATTTGGTTGGTAACATAAGATGTATTTTTCTAATAAGAACAACAACTTCCGGTGATGTACATATCTCTTATATATATATAAAAATCCCGTGTCACGATGTTCATTTCCGAAAAACTCCGAAACTACTTAATCGATTTCAATGAAATTTTGTACATATCTATTATTTGATCCAACTTAGATAGGATTTTTTTTTAATCAAATAAATAAATAATAAATTTTTACATAAAAGAAATTTCGAACGCACGATATTTGACATAGATGATTTGACATGTATGAATAACCACGGCAACGCGTGGTCAGGTCCACTAGACCACAAATAAATTATATGTATATACTATATTTAGATAGAAGTAATAAAAGTATATTGAATTATTTACCTTTAATATGAATGTAATTAATATTGAAGTACATACAACGTAAAACTAAGAATTGGGTTATGAAAGCCAAGTTAAGGATTTTAAGTCAACTAAATTTAGGCTATATAATTAAAGACATATATGTATTTACTGCGATAGTACGTATGTTTGCTATAGTCGATGATTTAAGCACAAGTGAAGGTGACAGTATCGCAAAATGATTTGCGTAAGATTTTAGACTGAACACCGTCAAGAGTTCGTTACGTTATTACCGTCCGAGCAGCGCCACCCCTGGATCGGGTGGCTTTATACACACACGTAACACTGTTCTAGTGATGTACGAAAATATTTAATATTTATACCGACATCGTTAATAATTTCTTTTACATTTCATTGTCGACTTAAACGTTACGTTACGTTACTTTAATTTAAAATATTTTTTACATAAAAACTTTAATGAAACAACTATATGCGATCCATATATTTGTTAACTTAAATAATTAACAAAAAAATTCCATTTCATTTATATTTCAACTTCGATTAAAAAAGGAAAATAATTTATAGATAATCTAGCGATAAGGAAAACGTTCTTCCCTTTACTATTCATCTAGTACTTAATAGACGATCGATTAACGAACAAAATTAGCGTATTTACCTAATGTTGTAAATCCACAACACAGTACATATACAGTGATGCTGTGATAAACGCATTGCAAACAACTGCCTGTCTACAGGCCAAAGTTAGTGTTTAGCAAGTCATTACAAGTAACTTAAATCTTATTATATATTGCGTCATAATTATGGGTACTGTGAAGTAAAGCTGGTTAGGACGTAAGAAGAGAAAATTTATTAACTCTCTTAACGTCCATTCGAAGTCCCGATTCTCCTCTGAGAATCCGAAGAATTACTCTTACATATTGTTATGGAGAAAAGGTGTGTATATTGCCCTTACGATGTCTTTGTTCAAAGTTGTAGTGATATCATAGTTATATTATATACATATGGTTAAAATCGTGGGATCCTTTCAACATCACTTTATACTTACTATTTAAGAAAACAATTGGTAAAAAAAAGTCTAATACCTATTAATTTTATCTACGCGAATGTCTAAAATTACGTCTTCAATTGTCGTTGGGGATGAGTTCAGGGGCTGATAATCATAATCGAATCCTCCACACTGGATTTAAATAAGGCAATCAATCAGCGCGCAAGGCTTACTGACAGGGGGGTGAGAAACAACTTCGCCAATTCTTTGTGTTGCCTGTTAAAAAACTACTCACTGTTTTATTAGAGGACACCAAACGACATTAAATAAAATTAAAAAAGGATTTCAAGTATTTATTGAGCAATTAACACTAAAAAATAAAACTAGTAATCACATCGTAATAATGAAATACGAAGAATTGCGTGGACTAGGGGGTTTAGATTTCAGTTACCGAACTTGTAATTTTGGGAGAAAATCCACGTCCACCAGTAGAACAATAATAGAGTTGAAAATAATTGGGATTCGTAATCCGTTTGGGTATTTCGTTTTGATGTTATTTGGTGGAAATAAAAAAAATTGATTGGAAACATTTTCAGGCTTAAAGTGGAAATCTCCATCTTGTAACTATCACTTTTGGGTGTTTTCTAAAATTTTGACACCTACCGGTCTTTCTGCGTCACCGCCATACTGGATCCGTTTTTCTTAACCGAGAATAGTGCATTCCGGTTAATAGTTTAATAATTTGTTAGGTGGTAGATCCTGTATACGGTTCGCCCCTAGAAGTACCACCGCCACACCTATTTCTGCGGTGAAGTTGTTTCAACTGTGTTTCGGTTTAAAGGGTGTGGTTGGCGGTCCACTTATATACCAGAGGCGACCATCTTAGTACTCAAGAGTAGCAACCCATCTGTGACCGACTTCTGATAGGGCAACTACTAACACTTACTAACTGCACCTAC
>DWGJ01000515.1:0-29297 GCA_018246895.1 Aspitha aspitha aspitha | reverse complement strand
GCGTTTGACTGCGAGCTCACCTGATAGTAAGTGAGGTGCAGTCTAGGATGGAGCACGCGCCCCTAGAAAGTGCCTATATCCAATTTCCTGATTCTAATACTGCTGGTGCATACCCAAGTTTCTTTATAAGTTTCTCGATGACCGTCGAGTAACACGCACACGATAGGGAGTACATGGCCATGCCCCAACACCCGAATCGTACACCCGCCTCATACTCGATACGGCTGACGCTGCCCACCGGCGCCTGAAATTATGTTAAGAGCAATATGTACTACATTATAATTTAGGCGTTTGCATATTATGATTCATGTAGTGTGATAGACAATGTATATCACATGTTAATGGAAGTGTCCCCAAAATGACAACCTCAAATGTTGGTATGAGTGGATATCATACCGGCTATTGTAACAGCATTCTAGCCGATCCTACTTCATCGTCGGCTAGACTGCTTTTTTACAAGGTAATTGTCGGCCTTTTTATTTAAATTTACGATTTTATGCTAATATGTCCATCAAAGATATTCTTAAGTCTCATACGTATTTTCGCATGCACCGGATATTTTATCTCTTATCTGGCAGCCGAATTGTAACAAATATGTATTTAAAAATGTAACTCCTATCTATCTTTACAGAACATGTTTTACCTGTATATCAGTTTACTTGAATACTTAAACAATGAATACTTAACTCGGACAAAAACGTCCAATACTCAGTAGTAAAACATTAATTTAGCGATTTAGGGCACAATACAATGAAATACTGACAAGCAAAGAGCTCACAAAATTAGTAAAATAAATATACCGACAAAAATTTACAACCCCAAAAGAGAACAATCGACAATTAATACGCCGGAATTTCAAAAACAACGAATCGATTGTTAACTTGATTCCAATTTCATACGTACAGCGGGATTTCCTCCGAAAACTGCCTCTCCTACGAAGTCAGTGAAATAGAGCGAATAACAAACGTGGGCCATCCAGCAGAAGAGATTGGTGAGGCAAACGATGCGAAGAGATTTGGGCATCAACACGATCGACTTGAGGTAGTGTTGGAGAGAAAGAGGCTCGCCGCCGTGAGGGATCTCAGGCACGGGGATACTTATGTCTCCTCCCCCATTCTGTAAATGATCATATCATATCATCAATAAGGCAATAAGACATTAGTATGTCACACACGGAATGTGCAAACGAGAAAATAATTATTAAAATTTCTCATTGTGTTAAAATGATGTTGTTATGTGTAAGTAGCAGCTTACAATTACAAGTAACACCGACCTACAAGATAACACTAAGGTTACCAAATGTGCTTCACCTTGAAATTTTAAATAAAATTTTATTAGAAATGAAAATCATAATAAACATTTCTCCCACATTTAATGTGCTATAATTATTTTTATAAGAGTAGGTATTTTAAGTTTAATTCAGTTAGTGGTCAGCCCCCAATAATTTAGAATTCTTTAAAAAGACAGGCAGCCAATGTAACAAGTAAATATCTCCTTGTATTTTGACATGCAAGTAAGTAGAAGTGTAGTAGTGAACTGTCAGATTATACGAATAAAATAAAATGCTTCACTTACAGGTGCCTCAACTTCGTTCATTGAGCCATACGTAGTACCGTTTTCAGTGTTTTTCAAGTGTTCCTTCTCTACTAATGCCTCGTCGATATCTGTCGTTTCCTGCAACGGTTCGGCCCCGGGTGGAACTTTATCAGTGGTGTTCCGGAGACCCTCGTGTTTGTGGAGTTCATCTAAAGGTATCTCCTTGAAGCTAGTCACCGTTGCCGATACGCAGGTCACGAAGATAATCGTTATAAGGGAGAACACAGCCCTAACGTGACCACCGAATATGGCTCCTGTAATTATTGATAGCACGTCTCTTAATATTGCTAAGCCGATTTCCTTAATTTTGGACTATGTTGTAAAAAAATTGTTACTTCGAAACGGGTGTCAAACAAAAGAATTCCTAGCAATTGACATTATTTAGATGTATATCTAGAACAGCTAACAGCGCAACCGTAAATTTTGTTGTGTTGTAAACATTCTCAAACTACGGTCGAACTCATAATCAGTGCATACTATCAACTTTAACGTGAGATCAACATTAATAATACCTGATAAATATTACTTCTCACCTAGGGTCGTTTCGTCCCAATTTATACCGCCGAGTGCGTAACCCATAAATCCCCCGAGACCGGCCATTATAGTGAAAGTACTCAAGCCTTTTGCATGGTCCTCTGAAATAAATGAAAGTTTCTTATAATTGCTGCAACCTAAACAAGTCTGAAGGATCTTAACCCAGCGTTTTGAAAATGCTGAAAGCAGTACTACTACTTAGTTGGGGAATTGGGTAGCAAACAAGCTATTAATGTACCTCCTGTCTTTTCTATAAACTATCAATGCCTACGTTACGTTACTATATAAGAAGAACAGCTATAACGAGTAAAATGAATTCATATTTTTGGTTTAGGAGAAATATTTGTAATAAAAAACTCTCGAGATAAATCAATCACGGCTAGACGTGTGATAAAAAGGCTTATTTTGGAGACATGCTCATCACCGCCTCGGTCGCTGAGCAGTCACATGCCGTGACGTCACCACTCGTACAAATATTTAATGTAATTAATTGTACCTATCTATCAAACTGGGTTAAGGATACCGCTACCTGCTTTGTGTCAATATGATGTAAAACTTCTAAATTGTGTCAACAGTAAGAGATTTTCGGCTCGTATAAACGAAACTAAATCAATATATATATTTATTGCATAGAAGGACTGTTGATTATTGATAGCAAATATTAATGATAATAATTACACAAAGCTCAATTGCCTGCTTATATTTAACACTGTATATTTACGTTTGATGTAAGTACAATAAAACGCGTACTCTACTATTTGCTTTTATCGTAAAAACTGAGTCGTGGAATTAGCACTGCGTACATTAGGCTTAGTTAATCAAAGTGCCCGGAATTCGTTAAATTAGAAGCTAATAAATAAAACTGACCTGGAACTGTCACGTCAAGCAGATAAGCCCTGGCAGGGCTTTGACAGGCGTCTGCGTCGAAATCGAGAAACACTGTGCCTAGAACGGTGAAGAATACTCCCCAGGGATGATAATTGCCTTCTTTTTTCTCCAAAGCGGTACTACGCGGACCGAGCACGGACGCCAACTGCGTCCTGTTCAAAGGTCTTTCGTCGCCAAAAGTATAGCCCATGTATTCCCCATTCGGCACTAAAATTAAACCTGAGAAAAAAGGAATCGTGCAACTTTTTAATTACATTGAATTACATCGGTATAGTTAGTGTTTGATAAAATATTTAAGATCTCTTTTCCTTCACACTCCAGCAGAACGTTTTAAATTTTTACTCGTATTATCATAAACTTACCCAATAGTACACCAATAGACATCATTACTATGAAAGGCCTTCGTCTTCCATATTTCGACTTGCACCGATCGCTAAGTGACCCGAGGAGTGGGGTCATGAAAAACCCTATTAAGGGAGATAGCGCCCACACGAGAGTCATCTGTTGATGCGGCACCCCGATTTGAAGGAGTGTGGGCGATACAAAGGCAGTTTCTCCAGCATAAGAAAACTCTATGCCCATAACGGCGGCCGATATCCTCATTAACTCAAATCTGCTCTTCCGCCTGAGGAAAACATATAACATAGTATGTAAAGCTGTGGTGATCAGGTTCTATGTATATGTGCATATACCTAAATATATGTTAGTTTATTTATTAAACGATATGATATCGTTGGAGTATTGTAATATATCAGCTATCTGGTTACCAAAGCACAGGATCTGTCTAATTTAGGATCAGATCGCCACGTGTGAGGTTTTTCAAAATTTACTTATATATTATTATCATAATTATAGTCTTGATTTCATGACCCCAATATACAATATAAGCAGTCGATTATATGGTTAATGTACATATATAAAAATGAAAAAAAATTCGTTTATTTGGATCAAAGATGTTCCGCTCTTTTACATAAACTGTAGAAAATATGGAATACCTATTACATAAAATTTCACATATTTAATTTAACATGCAATTCGAAGTGTATTAATTTGAGTTTAGAACACTAGTATGAATATCTTTAAAAATGTATGTACATGAAATCTGAATATTCACGTTGATCCAATTTATCAATCAATCACCGTCAAGGCGCTGATAAAAGCCTATTTGTGTACTAGTTGAGCCGAAGGGCGATTGATCTTTGATTTTTCTATCTGAGATTGTAAGTGGGATAATAGAAAACCGTGTATGACTAAACAAATAAGATATTCAGATACATAATAATACATATTTATAATTGTTTAGTGTGTGAGTTTAAAATTGTCTATATAAGTATGTTTTTAGAAATTTTTATACTTAATATAGGTATATACTCCGTATCAGTTAGTTAATAAGAAACTAAGGAGACTAAACTAAAACTGAGAAGGTAAGAAATATTCCTAACCTACAAGTAATAAATCTAATCGTTGAAATAAACCTAAGGACTAAGAGGTAGGCCTCTGCATGTTTGCCTTCTAGATGCAACTTTTAAAACCTAATTCCCTAAGAGTCAGACTACAATAATTGTAGCTAATATTACATATTATATACTGTGTATTATTTTTTTAAATATTGATTTTCGTTAATCACTGAATGGTAAAATGTATAATCATAATTGATTATGAAAATTTGCACAAGTACCTACCAAATTATGGTACGGTAATTTGCGTTTGTATGTTCATTGACCTGTTTCTACGAAAATACACCTACGTTAGTGGCCATGAACGATATTTAAATTTTCAAGATTATCGATTTGGTATAACGAATGAAGACGGCGCACACGAATTTTTATAAGTGAAATTCACAAGTGATGGGGTCTCGGCAGTATTACGTTTGCTCCAGTAAGTATTTTACTTGACTTGTTAACTGACGATCCACAGAAATCAATGTATATAAGTAAGCGTAATTTTTTTTTAAATCAGAAAATTTGTATCGTGCACGTCTTAGTGATCATTCACAATGTTTTAGTTCAGCGCGGATTATTGCAATTGTTTCACAATATTTTCATTTTGTGCAATGTGCTTCGTATAAAAATACTCGTAAGTATCTCAAGCGTAAAAAGTGTTTGATCGATAAATACACACAAAAAATGGAAATTTACAGTATATAGCAAATATTGTGCACAACTGAGATATGGAAAATGAGAAGATAAGTATTCGACCGTGAAAATTAAATTAATTAAATAGTGTCAACAAGTGGCAAGTACCACGTTATGTTGAAACTATGTAGTTAAATTTCACTGTTGCAATTTTATATCTGTTGATAACGAACATTTATTATCGTATCTATACAAATCATTATCCTCTCTTGATCTATCACTGATATCCGACGATAAAAGAATTTTGTTATCGTACCTATACAAATCATTATACTCGCTGTCATGAATGACTCGCTCTGGTGGATCATCAGACGAAGGTATCCCAAACAGCGACTCCCGGACCATATCTTTCAAATCGTGGGGATGCTCCTCCTTCCATTGTGCCCATTTCTCCCGGCACTTGTCCCTGGTACCGTGGAGCCTGCCCGTTATCCCTTGGTATTCGTTAAGTTTATCTGCCATTTTTCTTCAATGTTCAAACACTCTCTAGGGTTTTGACTAATTTGTTATTGCAATAAGTCAAAAATGCTCGGTGAAGAACACAAATACATCATAGTGACTTTGAAGAATTCATTGAAACTGTTGACTGTTGAAATGTACTTTTATTTCGATACTACTTTCGATGTGAAATGTAGGGTTTATCGTGTTAATTAAATCGTATGCTGTATATTAGTAAACCACAAAGTTTCAGAGCACAATGCTAAGCACAAATATCAAAGTTTTTAAAACTTTTAATACTGCACGGTCACTTCATATGGTAGGCACATAAAAGTTGCTGCAAGATATAATGAGCAAAGTTGAGAGCGTCGCGGCTGATCTCACGGGTCGGGAGGCGGAAGCGGACTGAAGCGCGCGCGCCGCCCTCGCTCACCACCGCCCGCCCTACACTTGCAACGCTTTATATTTTCTTCTGGAAGCGCCACGCGTTATAAACTAATCACTGCATGTATCACTAACATGTATTTAAATTCAGTATTCAATTCAATTCACAGCAACTGTAAATTTGAGCGCGTTGTCCAATTGGCTCTGAACTTTTCGATCATAAGGTAAACAATCTAAGGGCAATTTATAATAATTGTTATTTATAATTATTAAGTGCTTTTTTTTCTTATAAAAAGGTGAAGATTACAAAGATTTAATTTATTTACGCAAAATTTTTCAACTTATCGCATCACCTGATTTCCCTATTTCTAGTTGTCCTCGCGGTGTCATTTTGTCAACACTCCACGCCCTACTTAACGATGCGAAAATTTGAGTGTTGATAGTGTATTTTAAAAGTGCTTGAAACTGAGTTTTGTGTTTCTTTTTATGTTAAAGTTAAAGAGACACATTTTGAATGCCGACATATAAGTTATTCTACTGCTGCTTGAAACAAGCTAAATGTTAAGGTGATTTGCAATGTCACACTAGAACCATGAAAGTATTTAAATGGCGCATAAGTCCGAAAACGCATTTAACAAAACATTAAGTTACATCCGAAAATCTTCATTTGATCATCTGTACTTAGAAGAAATATTTTAAAAAATTGTTGCTATATACGAGTATTACGTACACAAGACACGAACACCAAAACAATAGATTTTCGACATGCAAAACCTAATTTAGCAATTTTAATGAACATCAATGCTTACTCGTACTTATCGACGGGGCCAAGACATAGGACACAAAATTTGTTCTTCGCACAGAAACCTGAATATAGGCTGAAATAATAATAAGTGTATGTAAAAAAATAATTTGTTTTAAAAACCTATTGCTAAAAAGACTCTTCAATAACATGATACGTCTTAGTCCCGACCGGGGATTACGTTTATTGCAGCCGGGACAAATTAATAAGCGCACTATATACAAACAGGCTCTTATTAGGTACTTTGAGACGACGCTGGATGATCGATACCATTTTTGTTTTCTCTTATGTGTTATTATAAGTTTTTCCTACTTTACCTACAACAACCGAAATCGTAACCAATTTATCGAAAGCCGGTAAGCTGACGAAATTAACTGACATATTTAAGGGTCCTAAGATTAGAACCGTTTAATATGTACCTACGTAAATGGATTTGAAATTTGAAGGGTCTGTTTGGCAAACAAATTGAGATATGAGCCCTAATTGGCATGCAAATTAATGGACTGCAGCGAAGACTAACCTGGCCTTAGTGAAAATGGGTTATAAGTGGGCTACCACTTAGCCTAGTTGCTTGAATTTTAATTTTCGACTCCAGGATTCTGGATGGATAGGACCGCACATCTGACTTCACAGTGTAACGGCATTTTGTATCTTACAATGTATAAGAAAAACATCGTAAGTAAACCTGTACACTTTACCAATACTATAAAGTGTATAATTTTCTGAAGTGCGTTAAGTCTGTAAATCCAGACATGGACAGAGTGGTAGCTGAACACCTTTTTACTACGAAAGGAGAGTTCAGCTATGGAACAATAAGAAAGTCAAAAATATATTGATTTAGGTACAATGTAGGAAAAATAAATTGTCTCTTCTAAACCGACACGTTTCCTTGCCGCGCTCCGAGGATCACTCTGATTGCTGCCCGGACGGATTGTTCCAATACGGCGCTATACAAACAAACTGATTGTTCGCGTTATTGCTTCTCCAGTACGTTAGCCGATCAAATGTGGACTTACAGCCCCCCGGATTTTACGAATGGTACTATTTGCGATCTTCGTTGGCGTTTTATATATTGCAAATAGGTTTTCTTTGTGTCGGCTTTCTTAAAGGAAACATTCGCTCCGTGACAGAGATTGCAAACGTGATCTGAAGACCGTCTGATCTTATGTTGTTATCGACGCCATAAACGCAGCGTTATTTCGCTATATTTCAGTAGATATATGTTCGTTACAAAAGTAAACATAAACGATGTAAACTTTATTGGTATTGACGATAATAATTTCTAATCATCAGCTAAATAGTGTATCCAAATTGTAATGTACTCATATCTTTGATTGTGGAGATATTTGAAATGTTCATTTCTTTTATTAGGTCCTAAGAGTCGGAAGTCATCAATAAATGGACATTTCGTGCATTTAACCATTATAACTACAACAAACCCAATAAGATCTGAACTAGAGGGTTGTTAAAATGCGTAGTAGGTACCTTACATGCATGCATGCATGAGACTGATTGAATAAATTACGAGTCACATGATGAAAAGTGTACCTACTATGTGTCAGTCACATAAAGACTTGTTAATACAGGCTTTCTGTTCACCTCTGCCTACCACGCATGCACGCAGGGACCTACCACAATTTCGATTTCCTAAACCACAAACCAATTATAAATTGATATACGAGTACTTTCAACCGTTACACCTCTACATGTGAAATTTCGCTGACCTAAACCTTATTATTTCAATTATAATTTCGCCCAAAATAACCCCAAATCCAGATTTAAACAGTAAGGATAAGTTGTTAAGATTAGTTAGTTAAGATTAAGTTTCCTTCCTTATATGTATGTATGTATATTAAATTAGTTATTAATAAAGTCGTAATTAAATGTTTATCAATTATTTATTATTCTAACCAACCGGTAAGAACACAAACTCTAACAATGGTTTATGTTACTCGTTACAGATATTGTAGATAGACGTGTATTTTATGTTATTAATTATTTTACTAAATGTACATACATACCTATTGCTGCTACCTACGATACGAGCCTAGCGTATCACTTTTAGTACATCATTATCTCACGTAGAACGTATTTGCTAGTGGCTGCCATAAATTACTCGTTATTACTTATGTAGTTAGTTATTTAAAGATTAGCATTGCATTGTTGAATTAATTACAATGAGGTTGCAATATCACCTAGCGTATAGAGCAAGGCTGGCTCCCGCACGATCCTTTGCCATCCCTCGTGACTGAACAAAATAAAACAAGCGCATAGGTACTATACGTAGTTATGTTACACGAGTAATTTGAATACCTTTGTGGAGCGCACCGATGAAAATTAAACAATGCGGCCACTAGGAAACACTGTAAGGACATGCCACTGATTTATTGAGATACATAAAATTCGCATTTGCTCTTCGAATACGCTTTGCTTTAATGTGTGAAATTGTTTTCCGCAGTGTATTATCTTGTAAATTGATATATTTGAAACTTCATTCTTGAGGCGTGTCACATTGTTGGACATTTATATTTTATGTAAAGTAGCTAACGGGGTTACAGGCAACTTTATGGTAATTAATTCTCAAAGTACATTTTCCGACCACTCATAGACAGAGGTCGTTGCTGAGTAAGCAGAAGCTTACTAGGTAACGTTTTGCATCTTAAGATTAATATGTATCTACTTCTATTGAAATCCAAATTTAAAAATTCTGAGGTTTCCGCAATTGATACCACAACAAATATTTCTTCAAGCTTTAAAATTCAGTCAAAGATGCTTATAAACAAGTGAAGTAGGTACATGTAAGTAGGTACATACATATGTCTATAAATATAGACACAAGACTAGGTATGTCATACCAAAATATCTTTAAAGATTGTCTTATATTTTCATATCATTGACTATTTCTCAGAAAAGATATTGGGAAATTTACAGACGTATCGTCTATGGAAAGATAAAGTAAATTTAGCAACCAATTTTCTTACTAAGGAAGACGTATTTTAAAGAGACGTAACAAGACGTAGATTAGTAACTTCGATTAATACCAACATAGTAGGGTAATTACGTGAGTGCGGAATTTCACGGTCACTTGAAGACCTTGGTAATGTGAACGATTCCAGCATTCGGGTGTTACGGCATCACCAATCAATCATGCGGCGACAGGTGACAGACTAACATATCTTGGTAAAACAAACTGATAACGGCAGTTTAGTAGTATCGCTTATCAATAGAATCGTCACTGAAAACCGCTCAATTTTCCCAAAAAATATCCTACTTGCACTATTAGCATGTCATTAAAAAGTTTTGTTTATTACTTTTCTTTTTGATTTTTTATAACGTTCTTAACAATAATTTCGACTAGAATTAAATACTGTTGAAACTTGTTTTCCCCGTTGTCGCGTAAGTCAAAAGTAAATTTACTTGTGATATTGATATTTATATCCGTACGTTATACATATATCATTGGTGTAATATCACGATAATATTTAATCAAGCTCTTTGACTAAACAATACCAAATCCAGCATTTAGAACAATACGGTAGCAATATTTGTCGAAGATCTCTTAGCAATTTCCTGTTTCTTATATAAATAATCAACCGCAAGATATGTATAGTGGTTGGAGATACTCGCTACTGATAAGTAACAAATGTTTCGATCACTGAAATCGTTGGCTTATACATATATGACAGAACACCATTATAAATAAATATACTGGCATAAAATATTATCAGAAATGCACCGCGAAACGGACTGCAACAAATAAGTTTTGACGAATTGCGCTACCAAAAATCTGAAATATATTTAGTTAGGTATAACAAGCCCTCCTAATCCTAACCCGACTCAGTTACTAAGCGACGTGGTTATGACATAAACTTTCATAATCATTATACTGAACAATAATATTAGATTAACCCTACTATGTACAAAAATATCAGCGTCGAACCCGATGATGCACCTACCTAGTTTAGTGCAAGCAAGAAATATGAGTTCCGTTGAAATAATTTTAACATCCCTTTTATAGATTCTTGCTAAAGTGAACTAAACGACGATGTGTTAATAGGATTGATGGTACCAGGGCTTCATCAGACGCGGCTAAACTCAGCTTATATGTACGTCAGCGAAGTCGGTAGCCTTTGACGTAACAAGTGACTCACTAATGCAGCTTAATGACATTCATCATTTTATGGATCATTATTTTGTTATTCAAAGTGAAATTTACAAAAAGACGTTAAAATTATGCTAGGTACATTCCTAATTAAAGACAACGTCGACAAAATTTTCCAATAATTTGCATGCTCTGAAATAGGATATGGGTACCTACATTTTACAGAAATTTATTAATAGAATAATTAAACATAATATACAGTTTACGGTAAATTTATTATTTCCGTCACAGAAACCATCAGTGGATCCATACTTTCATTTTATTAATTAATTTCACAGAAATGTGTATTTTTCACATGAATGTTAAAATAATTCAGGTACATTAACAAATTGAGAAACGACAGGAAACTCACCTTTTTACGAGCAAAACTTTACTGATTAATAAATACTTCGCCCGGATGGTAAGTTTGATTTACACAACAGGAGAACATGTGAGATTTTCCGTTTGAAAAGGTCGTTTATCGTGTGTAATGCAAATTAATGTGGCAAAGAACATCTACGCCTTTTATAATTTTGGACTGCATTAGGGTGGACACAGTCTTTCTCGTCATTAGCATCAAACAGCAGCAATTAGACGTAACACATTAACAAATTGCGTTTCAACTAGGAACGACCGCAAACAAGCTTCTCCTAGACGACGGTTGCCGTTCTGTTATTAGAAAGTCGGTCAGCAAATAGAATAAAATTCTGGCTAAAATTCCACCGCTGCCATTTCAGGTATTTAAAAAATCCGTCAAGCAAGTCCTCTGAAAAAGCTTATCGTCACTTGTAATATGAATTAACGTAACCGCCAAAATGCTGTTTGATAGTTGGCTTCTCTCTGTACATAAAAAAAATTATATGTTGTTTATTCTGTAACCGCACCAGGCTTATAAGAGCTGCGCATTAATTACTAAATAACAATAATTGTATGCAATTTTAGTGTCATATGACCAGGAAGTGCATTTATCTGTCATTTTTGACACATGTCCGCGCATCGTCCACGTTTTCATGCATAATCATGACCTTTGTGTTATTAGCAACACGCGAATATTCAATTTCATGTGATTTTCAAACACTACGATTTACTACACTATAAGTTTGATAATAATCACCAAATTAGGCGAACACTGTGTTATGCTCATCAGACGCCTGATAAAGTAAACTTCATTATGTAAATTTCTAAATACATAGCTACTTATAGATGTTTTTATATAATTCATACCAGATTTAAAAAAAAATTCTCTTAGATAGAATCCATACCTGAATTCATAACCCAAGGATCTGCGGTCAGGACCACTGACATTTTAAGGTGTATTTATGTAAGTACAATTCTCCTTGCTCGCTGTATTGAAAATATCATCTGAAGTACTCGTAACCTTGAGATTGCATCTCGAAAACAATCGGTTAAATCTTCAAATGCCGGACGCGGTCGCCTCTTAGATAGCTACTATGGAATATTTAGCTGTCGGGCCCGATTGTTCTTATGAACATTAATCGTTACACCACGTCGAAGAACTTCGGAACGGTTTAAAAGATCAGTGTCCAGTACAAAAAATGTTAGATAAAAGCTACACTGAATTACATATTCAGTGTGGCTTTAATTGTAAAACAGATAATATGATACATAGTGTAACGAAAATACTAGTACATGTATTACATACTACGGAAGGCTGACTTGGAACCTAGCAACGTCAAATAGTGGAAATTAGTTATAAATTACACAAGTAAGTAAGTACATGACGTACATGACTTACAAGTATATTAGTATGTATCATTAACGCTATAAAAACCTAACTTTGTCTAACTAAATCGGAAAGGAGAAAATGTGAAAAGTAAAATTATTTACCAAACATATTAATTAACATTAAGCATTTGCAAATAACTTTTTTTACCGAATGTACTCGTAACAAACATTTTAATATTCTGTCGTACACAGAGATTGTAAAGGCTCCAAGTGTTTTCATTGATGATTAACTGTGGATCAGATATTATATTATCACCACAAATGTACTAAGTACCTACTTGCTACTATAAAGATATACAACCTAACCTAATTTATAGATAGTATGATGTCAGTTTTTTTAGCATATCTTTTCATGTATCCGATTGTCACGGAAGTTATCGTTAGGTAACAATCGTGAAACCTTATCGGAAGCCTTTAAGGCCTAGTACATAAAAATAGATAGATATGTATGTACATATATCGCATTAGAGCGAAGAATTTTTCTGCATTTCTTAAGTAATTAGTTGTTCCAATAATAGCAGGTTACACCATTTTAGGAAATCACACGTAGGACAGGAAACATTATGTATCCGGAAGTTGTGGAAATCTATTCATATATGGGCAATGGGTCAGTGGTCTCAGTGTTTTGATGTCTGTAAATCTCCGTTTAATATAAATGGAAGTAACTGTAATTGATCCAACCAACATCTTGGCCTCTTTAATTTTAAGCTGCATTTAATAGCTTCGTAGATACTACATATTCTTCCCTTTTAATGGTGTCTGAAAGATAAAATGTAAGCCACAGCAGCTAATTAATATTTTTTCATTTAATCGATTTGTGACAACCGCATGTTTCTTTATGTGTTAGTGTCGCTTTTATATAACCAACCTTTATCAGCATAGTAAGGGCGATCATCTCAGGCCTAAATAGTAGCCACGAATCTGTGACGGTACTATGTATATTACTACTACAATACTAACGGCACTTATACAAATATATCTTAACTGGATTAATATTAATTATTATTATTAACATTCACATGCCTGCACTCCAGCTGCTGATGAATACTGAACAATTAACAGATTTTGAACATTTCATATTAATAGAACTAATACTAACAACTAGCATTCCCATTCCTACAGCCCTTTTAGAGGTTGATTTCAAATATCCGTGGATTGGAGTGGTCTCTTAACTGCTTCCTGCTCGTTTGCTGCTGTTTATATGAAAAGAACCCTTTGACAATTGAACGATACAATTAGAAAATTTCAATGTGTCGTAACATACAAGCAGGTCGAGGTCCGTGCGGAGTGGTTTCCTTAAGCCTAATATTATTATTCCACTCACAGCCGCCGTCAGCGACCCTCTGTCTTATTACGTGGCTTGTTTATTACCTAATTTCTTTGCACTTGTCGTTATTTTTACAATTATGATCAATATAGGTGGGTATAAGGTTTGCTGAATTTCCTTTCAATGTGTTAATGATTTTCCACACTTCAAGTTGTAAGATATCAGCGAAAAAACTATTTCTGTTTCAATTATTGAAACATATTTTCACACCTATACATTTACATATATGACAATAAAGCAAAATATAAAAATTTATCACTAGCTAAGCTTCTCTTAATGTACATAACTATGGACTATTGAGCTGAAGATATTAAAATCTGTTTACTTGATTTGAAGGGTATTGTTTAATATACACACTTCTTCAGAATGTCGAAATCGGTCTTAAAGGACATGGGCGGTGACGTTCTGCATACAAATAAAACCTGTCAATCTAATGGCGACCAAAGGTTTTTATTTGTTTGCTGCGAATCAAGGTACAATCCAATGTCGTGTAGTAAAGGTTGCATTTGTTTCGAGTTTAAGGAGTGACAGATTTTATACTTTATGACGAACGTACATACAATGTGGACAAAGCTTTCCTAATTTATTGTCAGTTTCCTAAGACATACAGTTCTTCAAAAAAGTGTAAAGATTCTAAAATTGATTACATAGTCTCAATGATGTATGCGAGGAGCAATTCTGACGACACAAATGTCTAGAATCCGGCTACTTACCATATTCAAACCTGATTATTTTATAAAAATATTTCCGATAAGAATATAGAACGTATTAATTATTCATTGGGGCAACCCTATAATCCAGATCCAAATATGGTAGGCGGGCGCACTTGACCGGCAAAATAGCGCTGTACTTGGCCCTGAGTCGTGTCGCAGACGCTGCAAGGGTTTTCGTGATAACAATGTACTATAAATCTCTTTTGGAGCGCGAGCCATTAGCAAAAACGATATTCAATGCACTATAAATGTAGCAAATGACTTTGATACGAAGAATTACAAACGGAAGATCCTATTGCATACAGTTTGGACTGACTCTTGTATCCAGTCGGTAAGCATGAGCCGAGTCGGATGATATAGGTGATAGGACGGTATTTAGCTAAATTATATTATTAGTATACCATCATACCAGTTCCCTAACGGAGTAGGCAGACAGCATCGAGTGCCAAATATTATAGTGTAAAGGATATTACAGTTTGTAGAATTTATGAACAGACTCATTTAGAGCGTCATTTAGACTTGAATATGACTTCCTTTTTTATGATTATCTATTTAATGATGCAGTACACTGAAAAAATAGATAAGTAAAATGAACATACGAAATTTTGTACACAGGTTCATCTTATGTACTAGTATCTCCTATTGAAGTTTTCTCGAAAAGACTCTAGGTGTGGAAATATATAAAATGCATATAAAAAATGTTGCGAATATCCATACATTATGTTATAAGAAAACTGTCATGTAATGTAAGTGGTATTAATTTTTCATACATGAATACTTGAAGAAGGCGCAACAAAAATTTCCCTTTTTGTATTTTTATTATAATAATCTTGGGTCCGTGGAAGTAGATTGTCATTAGAGGCGGAGGGTTCCCCCGGGGGCGCCACTGTCGCAACTCTAATGAGCCGCGTTGAGACGATCTGTCTTGATGCAAATAAAGAGGCTTTTGTTAAATGTCAGCGGGTTCTTTGTCTTACAATAAACAGCCTTTTAAAAACAAATTAAAGTAGGAATCTTCTTACGTGCTGAGTTCGTTTCAACAAGAAACCAAATTGTGCTTAAGTTATTTACAAAAACAGGAGCATTTTATGTAAATATATAGTAAGTACCGGAAAAGTACCACCGCCACAGCTATTTCTGCCGTGACGCAGTTGTTTCAACTGTGTTTCGGTCCGAAGGATGTGGTTGCCTGTCCACTTGTATACCAGAGGCATCTTAGTCCTAAAGAGTAGCAACGCATCTGTGACCGACTTCTAATAGGGTAACTACTAACACTTACTAACTGCACCTACTAACACATGCTAACTGGGCTAATATCACTAACATTCTCATTCCTGCAGCCCTCTTAGGAGCCGGTTACAGATGTCCATGGGCCACTTGTGGCTGCTGCCTACTCATTTGCTGCTCTATTCTAATAAAAAAATAAGAAATAAAAAAAAGTAATCGTAACTACTGTGAATGTCCTACATTCGGTCTTTGCTTTTGCTTTGCTTTGCTTGTCTTTGCTTTGAATACCGCTTTATTCTATCTAGGTTCTAACGCTATAGTGAATGATAGCATCTCCACATTACTTCAAATACCTCGTGTTTCAAGAAGTATAAGGTATGTATTTGAGGTATGTGAAGAATTAAAAATTGAAGTGACTGAAAGTTTCTCGGGTAGAGGGGTTTAAGATCGTCGTATGTTTGATGCAATATTATGTTTAGGATCATATAAAAATCGAATTGTACTAAACGATAATTTATTAACGTACTTAAAATATTGCAATAAACGGTTCACGATAATTAAAAAATTGTTTTTACTGTTTCTTTTTAACTCAATACCGCGATCAAGTTGGGATCCCGCGGGGTTTAATTAATTTGGACGAACCGACCAAGTTTATTTACGGAACGTCCAATTGTAATTATTAGTTGGGATACTGCATCTCAATTGATTTAATTGCTAAGATCCTGGGATGCGCTCTACACTACGATACTGTTTATTATTCTCCTTACATACACTTGTTATTTAACGCTTAACAATTTGGTTCTTTATCCTTATTTCATAATATACAATTAAACAAAAACATGCACATAATATAATTTTTAAACATTAATAATACTTCTATTGTCGCTGGCGTTTTTCCGGAATTTGAATAATTTAGCAACACACTATATTTGAAACGCAGTTAATTAAATCTCAAACAAATATTGTACGATTTGTTTATTTGTTACTGCTTTTTATTTAATATTCAATTTAAATATTTTTCCGTTCAAAATACAGCGCACTTCAAATAAGCCTCCAACATGGGCATTTTTATTCGATCATCAAAATAAGTATAATAAATAATAACGAATATTAATAGATTATTTAGATGTTAAATATTACCGGTTTGAGAGCTGTATAATTTGAAACCTACGTCACATTACATTTTTGCGCTTATTACGTGATGCTTACATAAGTAGCAGCTTTGCTACAGCGACCTAGAAGTCAAGCGAGAGATCGATTGTGGTGACCGGCCGTCTAGATAACACGAGATGAGCGATCGAGCGGCCTTATCGTTATCAACGGGAAAGGAATCCTCGACGAGAGGCGGTAGCTACGCGACATTCGCACAGAAGCCTCTGAGGGCAGCACGCGACATCCTTGAAACTGTGACTCCCGCGCACGCAGTGTCGGAGGGTGATGATGCTACATCGGTAACGTGGACGCGCATTTTCTTTCGTGATTGATCTCAAACGGACTTTTCTGAGTGATAGAGTGATTTCGTTTTAACCATGGGTAAGTATTACGACAATTTAATAAACTGGAACATAGTTTTTGTGCACACCATATGTTAAATTTAATTACAAGTAATTAAAATAAAACTTACGATAATGTCTTTGCGAAGACTGGAAATTACTGTTCTATATAATTGATCATTAATTATATTTGTTACTAAACATATTTTAAACTGTGACTAATAATTAATCAATAATTGACATTTGACATGAATTTAAAAAAGACATCAAAATCACCAGCCATTACTAAAGACATGAACCGAATGAAATGGAACTGTCATATTATGATATTTTATTAACTATAGAGACGAATGATTTACCTAAAACAGAACAACTGTGAAAATTAACATATCAAAGGTTCATATTTTAAACATCTTTCGAGGTTTTTAAAAGAGATGAATGGTCAGATTCGTAAAGTGCGCTCGCGCACAAAACAGAATTCTACTGGTAGTGTTCGCGAAACATTTAATTATTTTAAAATTGTACGTAACACGCTTGTCAATCATCTTAGAACACAATAACGTCAATATTTTAAAGCTTCAAGTCAAACTGTCCGAGAAACTATTGCCGCTAACAATTGCTGTCGCTGTTAAAATTTTAATGAGTATTCGCTAAAATACTAAAATTATTAAGTCTTCAAACGATAATATTGTGTCTAGTTAGAATTAACGAGCGACAGAAATTTTCTACAGCAATTAAGGTCATTAACACCAAAATTTTTCAACATGCACTGTACCTGTAGCCTAGTTGGAATTGTCAAAAATGGCGTTAACGCTAATCAAGAAATACATCAGAATTTCATTTACTGGCGGAAAATACATTTATTTCAGTAATTTTAAGATTTGTCATTTATAAATCTATACAAATACTATACAATAAAATATGTCTATTTTTGAATGGATTTCGATGAAACTTTAATCGAATTGTTCCTTATTTTTCCAGACATAGCATACCAAACATAACAAAGCCCATTGTACCTATAGGCTGGCTTTGTTATTTAACCTTTTGAATTAAATTTTCTGCTTTTTAAAGTATAGACTGACGAACAACTTATAAACACAAGTAACAGTTTCGTAGAACATATACATACATATATATTTACGTACATTTTCTTCGCAAAATAAAACAGTTGCATTTTTTATTGTTTGTTCAGCATTTTTCATTTTATTATAATTTTGAATAAGATTAGAATTTAATTTGACATTAGAAATAATTAAATAACAAAGAACGACTTAACAAAATCGTCGGGGAAGATAATTCGGTAAAAATTCAGTTGTAATATTTTATAACCTTTTTATCTGGTAATTTACTAGACTAACTATGCAATCTCAAAGCCAATGTTGTCTTGTCGAACACTCAAAGTAGGAACTGAGCAATGCTTCCCATAAGTCCGTACTAAATTGGGAACCTCGTATCTTCTTTCTTGCGTAGCTTCCTGAAAATCAAAACATAACATAATAAATAATGCTGCCGAACGGCCGAAATATTTGCTGCAGTGACAACACGTTCACACATTTTCCTGATTACCTAAATACTAGCTTTCAATAAAACCATTAAAAAAGTCAAGGACAATAAACAAATCTTAAACTTAAGTAACCATTGTATAATCAAATTTGGAAATAATAAAGTATTACAAAATACACTTAAATCGTCACGAAACAATAAATTATGCAAGGTAACACAAGATACACGTACACAAGCATTGTCACCTCACAATTATTTGTCTGACATATGAATTAATCTGCATTTACTGGACATTCATCTTCACAGAGAACAAATAGCGTATTATTAATAATGATCTTTCAGTGTTAATGCTCTGCTAATATTAAATGTGCCGTGACTAAGTAGGTACGGTACAACTGCTGTTTCGGATAAAATTTCAAACAAATCAAGAAAACTTTTCGAAAACCAAAATTTTTATTTGTCTAATATTTTTTTGACAATCTATGTATACTAATTTTATAAAGCTAAAGAGTTTGTTTCGTTGAACGCGCTAATCGCAAGAACTACCAGTTCGAATCGAAAAATTATTTTTGTACTGAATAGTCCATTCATTGACGAAAGCTATTATAGGCTATATAACATCACACTATGACTAACAGGAGTGGAGCAGCAATGTCAACTGTTGCAAAAACGGGAAAATTTTGATTTCAACGGGGGCGAAGCCGCGAGCACAGCTAGTCATTTATATTAAACGGTGCTCGCAGGGTGGTAAATAACAAAATATGATCCACGATTTTAGTATAACTTTTCTATTCTCATATATTCGTTCATTGTATATTTGAAACCAAAGAGAAAAGTAATATTACCTGAGACATTTATGTCTACTTACAATTCAAAACAATTAAACGAACCTAGATTAAGGATAAATTGATTACATTAAAGCTCTTTAAAAACTACCAAAAAAGAAAATTGTTTAGAAAACCACAGATATGAAGGTGCAAATTAACAACTCATTACTGTTTAGGTGACGATATTGTTACATATATGATAGTGTTCAATGAATACTCCGTCATACACAGTATATTAAATAAAACAATAATTTTCAGTTTTCCACAGACTGAAAACATAACTGCACGTATTAATGGCTTGTTATGTTTATTAGGTACAAACATGTACCCACTACCAGTAGGCTTTAATTGGAAGTTATGTGGCTTAATAATTAAAGATAGCATATGAATATGATACGGGTTTGCGAGCCTTCAGGCAGACACAATGTCACCATTTACATAATGTCTATACGTAGTTATCCCGTTGCAAGTCATGATTTATGACACGTATCTACTAAATTTTAATTGAGTCCTACATCCACTGCACGTGTGATTTACGACATATTGGGATCAAAATTACGAGAAAGTATATTTTACATGGGTACATACTTAATACTGATTTTATTTGATTTTATTACACTTACGATAAATGCATCATATTTTTGTATAAATCATAAATCAATTGATGACATGAAAACATTTATTGTGCTCCTTAGTATTTTATTTAATAACATTACTCACAAGGGCTTATTTTTAACTGACATTACTTATATATTATTGTTATAGTTACAATAAAATGCAAATGGTATATAACATGGTGTAATTATCTAAAATATTAGATTAGTGAAAATACGTAAGTGCGATAAATGTAAATTTTGTCATTCCTATTACCAAATATTTTCTGTCATAAAACCATGCATAGTTTTTATTCTCCTAGATGCATTTTGAAATCGAAATGACCATGTCACTGTCACATTTGTTTGGCAAACCCGAAGCTGTACGCGTATCTACGCAACAAAGTGATAAAACTGCCGTGTTTAGTCATGTCACTTGATGATTTATTTGCAGCGGTAAAACCCTTTGCAGAGTCTGTTCATTACTAAATTAATTAATCAGTCAACATCTCGTTTACACGAAGCTCCTATTATATTTTCATTATCAAAGATAAGCGTCGACAAACAATTGCTCTAAATTGAGCACACAAATTGTGTTTAAAAAGAACTACGATAGTACTTATACATATATTATTTTATAAATATTTTTTTATTTATTTTACGATACCTTATGTTTTTCATGTCAACATAACCTTAAAGTAAGCAAACCCCTTATTATTTATAGCATGCCTAATATTGGAATATTCTCATATAAAAGGTTTTGTAAACTCTTACATTATATTCTAAGCAGGTACCTACTATTTGATTATTTTTATGCGGATTTATTTACTATCTTCCTCATTCATGCAGACCTATCTCTTTAGGTAAATTATTTTCAAAAACAGTCACTACGAATGATAACAGTCTATCGATACACCAGGGATATCTTTCTAAACCGCCAGTACTTACTCCTTGTTTTTGATCACTTGTATTGATAAGCTCAATTTGTTCTATGTATTTGTCACTAAAGTGGTTCTAATCCTTCCTCCACACCTTTATCAAGACTAAATCGCCGCATAGGTACCTGCTAGGTATACAAGTGCCACTTCAATAGTCGCTTGATACGTTATTATCATGATAAAAGGCAGTCGAAAACATCAAAAGTTTCAGTTTTCAATGCAATGCATTGCAATAGATAACAAATTATGAAATTTTTATTTTATTTAGAGTTATTGAAAATTGTTATTAAATTTCTTTGTTTAATTTAACCATATCTATCTACCTGCTTATCGTCGCTTTTTGTACACGGGGGGTAGTTTAAATTAAAACACACGTTGTAAATAAGGGTAGTTATTCAAACAAATAAAATAAACGGTCATCGGAGAAAAATACCGAACGCTTTGACCGGTATTAGAACATATTTAACAATAGTGTGATTATATTTATATTGAATCAATAGTACCTATCACTATAGATTTATCAGTGTGTTGTCCACCGTACAAGGAAGAATGCCAATAAGAGATCGTGCCAATTACAACTATTCGGTTATTTACGAATGAAGTCAAGTAGTAGGTACAAATCTTTATTTGTACTTAAGCAAAGAAACAAATCACTGTATAAATAACGTTAAACAATAAGTATAGTTGATATCACATAGGAAAGAACTTCGTGTACAGTTAATAATGAAAAACATTGGCTTTTCCAAAGCTACAGAAGAAATAATTATCGCCGATTGTAATAACGATGTTGATAAAACTGTCATAATAGTTAAGTAACTTCACGCAGCGAATTTATATTAATATCTTGCACTTTATAAACATAGATTACATTTCGTATGCCTGCTTGCGTAATAAATATTTAATTTATAATATTAATTGTTACAGGTTTAGACTTCTTGGAACATGGAGCAGATTTCGAAGCTGCAATATCAGCGGCAGGTAAATTTTGTTTGTCTCATGAAAGTTAATCTAAATTAGCAACATCAAAAAATCAGTAAATAACACCTTTTGGCATTTTGTCAACATTTTAAATATTTCATTGTCTTTGCACGCAGACAGCGTTCGGAATTGGTGAGTCATGCATTGACGTACTTTTAAATGGCTAAGATCACTAAGATAATAATAATGTTAATGCATGCCAGAAGCTGTCAACAATAGCATAATAATATATAGGTTGACTTATCCTTTTATAATATTGAATTGCAAACATTACTCAAAATATTACTTAATTACACTTTTTATGTCTGTTGTACACATCGGTACATATCAAAACTTGCAAGCGTCTAAAATAAATTTTGAAATTTATTACCTTTTAGAAAGAAGATGATTGTCTGATTATATACATACGAGTACGTACACGAAATAAAATTTACTTGAAAATACCGATTTTTACGTACTACGTAGACACTGGAAAATGAAGTAAAGTTCGAAATTGTTGCAGTGACAATATAATCCAAAAATATTTTTTCAAAAAAAGTTGTTACTTCTGCACGTCTTTCTCAATCGTTTTTCGAAATGCGGCACGTTTACCACAGTCTACATTAATAAGCGAATTCAGTTAAGTAGGTGGAGATATACAAAGAGTGCTTTAAGAACAATCAAAATAATTTGGATGTTGTCAGGTTTCGGACGTTTCCATTTTTGCCTGTTGGCGATCACGGGCCTGATCTACGCCAACACGGCCGTCGGGATTACAATCATATCGTTCGTGCTGCCCGCAGCGACATGCGACTTCCGGATGACGTCCGCCGACAAAGGCTGGCTCACGGCCGCCCCTATGTTAGGTGAGATATGTCTAAAAGTATTTGTCTGGCCTCGTGCTGCAGTGGTTACAGATCCTGACTGTAAAAGCAGAGGTTTTGGGTTCGATTCCCACCAAGGACAAACATTTGTGTGATGAGCACTTTTATTTGTTCTGTGTCTGGGCGTAATAAAAATAGCTATATAAGTACTATATCGTATGTATATATGTATGTTTATCAGTTGTCCGGTCACGATAACACAGGCATTAAATCCCCTAATTTGGGATCAGACAGCCGTACGTGGAATAAGTGTCCTCAGTTATTTATTATGTTTAATAGTAGTACGGTATGTTACTACACATATCTTATCATTAAATGTATGCAAATGTCATTTGTGCAGTTATCCGACATAACAGATATTCACCTGTTTCCTAAGAAAGGTTTAGTTAAGTTCCATTGTAGTACCTCTAAATTGGATATTAGGTACTAGTAATTGTTTTTATCATCATTAAAAAAGTAAATTTCTAACATATCTTGGAAACGTCCTATCTACTGTCCCACGGGAATAAATTAAGTGAAGTAGTCCAGTAACTACAATTAACATCACTACATAGTACTCGTATAAAACAAAGACGCTTTCTCTGTCCCTATATCCTACGCAACGGATTTTGATGCGGTTTTTTTTAATGGATAGAGTGATTGAAGAGGAAGGTTATATGTAAAATAACATCCATTAAATAGTGGAGAAGTACTATTTTATACCCGTGCGAAGCCGGGGCGGGCCGCTAGTTATTTATAATTAATACTGAACTGTAATCCAGGTATGGTGATCGGATCATACTTTTGGGGCTGCCTGGCTGACACAAAAGGGCGGAAATTGGTTCTGCTCTCGGCGCTACTGCTCGATGGAATCGTTGGGATCATCTCCTCATTCGTTCAAATCCTCCCCATTTTTATGGCTTGCAGATTTGTCAATGGTTTTGCGTACGTACTTTTTTTTTAAGTTACTATCTTGATCACGTAGTATTACAAATATGTCCTAAAAAAAGAACAGGTGTATACTATGTATATAGGTACATGTAGAACTTGACATCCTGCATGTACCTACCCACAACATTCATAGTTTTCGAATTTTCTGCACATTTAATGCATTAAATTATATAATGTTATAACATGATAAACCAAGCAGCTTTAAGGTGAGTTCTTTGTTTCTCCCTAATAAGATATTCCTATTACAGAGTTGCGGGAGCTATGGGTATCTGCTTCCCATATTTGGGAGAGTTCCAACAGACCAAATACAGAGAGAAAATTCTCTGCTGGATGGAAATGTTCTGGACTCTGGGGGTCATCGTTCTTCCATGTAAGACACGGTTAACTTTAATTGTATTTTAAGAATTTCATATTTTGATATAGTTTATTACCGAAATATTATTTAAAACTAAAGTTATAATATTCTTCCACAACCAACAAATCAGTAAAGGATACCTAAATGAGAATACATAATACATCAATTAAATATGTTATCGGCCAACACACAATGTGACGCGCATTTTACAGAAAAGTCCATATATCTAAATCTGAAAAATATTCGAGATGATTTTATATGAGTTCCAATTAAACGCTACCTAAGCATCACCAAGATTTAATGGAACGACGCCGAATGGACTTTAATTATCTGCATAAATTAACAATGTTGAGTCTACAGATAAACAATTTTCCGTGTTTCAGTAATCGCGTGGGGTATCATCCCGATTCAGGGTATCCGTATCGAACGCGGCAGCTTCTCTTACGATTCGTGGAACTGGTTCGTATCCGCCTGTGCCGTCCCATCGCTACTTCTTGGCTTTTGGCTGTTTACATTCCCCGAAAGCCCGAAGTTCATGATGGAGTGTGGTGATTACGACGATGCCCTTGCCTGCCTCAAAAGCGTATACAGGCAGAATACCGGCGATGACCCTGATAATTATCCGGTAAGCTTCGAGAATAGCCTCACAACTACAATAATAAGGTGCTTTGAGATGTATAGTGCAATACTTTAAATATTTTTATTCCTTTAGATCAAGAGTCTGAAGGAGAAAGTACGAACAATCTCTGTGGCATCCCAGAATTCGCAAAAATCCGTCCGGAGTCTCAGCATGCGGAAGCCCAAGGATCTTAAGAGACTGTTCAGTGAGATTTGGGTTCAAACCAAAGCTCTGTGCAGACCTCCCTACCTCAAATACACAATACTCACTTGTCTTATTCAGTTTGGATTGACTACCAGGTACGTGATTGCATTCAATATGTCATATCAAAAGACTTCCCTCTAAACTGAAGATGATATTGTACCTCAACATAAAATTAAGTTGGCACTTACTAGTGTAAACTTAAACAAAATAAGACTACTTGAGCCTAATTATTGTAACATTACAAATAATAACGTGCTTACTAATCCTTTCAGTTACTACACCCTCATGATCTGGTTCCCGGAGTTGTTCAACCGTTACGAGGTGTTTGAGACCCGATTCCCCAACACCACTGCATCGGTGTGCGATGTGTCCGGTATCGTCGTTAGTGACGAGTCTGCGGGAGATCCCTACGACTGTGAAAAGATTATCGATCAGAGCGTCTACACCCATACTCTCATAGTCGGTCTAGCTTGCATCCCTACCTCACTGTGGCTGCCACTCTGCGTCCACAGGCTTGGTGCTAAGTTCTTCTTGAGTAAGTTTAGTATTTATTAATCTTATATAAATTATGTACCTATAGACCAAAAGTCTAAAAGACCGCGTTAATTCCGTTTAGACGGCTTCTTTAACATATAAAATATTAGTAACTATAATGAAAATAAATACGAAAATTATAACTAAATTACGTTACTAATGGATATTGATAGTTTTCAGTTTGGGCTTCGCTGGCGTTGTAACTATGGGTCTGTATTTCGTGCAGAACTCCACTCAAAACTTGGTGCTGTCTTGCATCTTTGAAGCGCTCACTTCCCTCGCTATCAGTCTTGTGTTCTGCGTGCTCGTCGACTTGTTTCCAACAAATCTCAGGTATAAACAGCTATTGATCTACTTTACTTCACATGAAATCGGTTTATTATGTCCAACGCATTAATTTTTTTAATAAATCTCTTATGACCCGCAACCCTCTTAACGTCCGACATCTTTGCTGCATCCACAGTAAAATTACAACGTAGTCCTATTATGCATATATTTCTAAAATGTTTATTTTTCTTGAATTGTACTAAAATATCAATAAATAGATAATACTCGCTCGTTAGATGTATTAAAAATTTCAAGGCGAGTATATCTAAAATTTGCAATTGAAGTTTCGCCTTCATATCCATAATCCTTAATATTTGAACTAAAGAAATTGATTTCTACATCTAAATGCATTAAAAGTGTGCTACCCGTTTCGAAAGTCGTCAGGGCTTTGAATAAAGATGAAAGTACATAATACGATCCTGTGTAGTCTTCCATTGTGAAAATAAATTTAACAATAAGCAAAAAGCGCGATGGCAGTAGTTCTTATGCATATTTTATACCATTTTATTGTAAAGTCAACACGCTATACATTTGCAGGGTAATGGCGGCGGCACTGTCACTAACGGCCGGTCGAGGCGGTGGCCTCATCGGCAACCTTTCGTTCGGATATCTCATCGATATCAACTGTATTGTTCCCATAGTGGTGTTTGCAGCATTCCTGTTCAGTAAGTATTGAAATAGTGGTTAAGCTCTTTAATAAAGAAAAAATTAAAAAGTATTGCAATGGTTCTGTTAACTTCTTTGTGTTCACTAGAGCAGTCGAAATAGTGCCGACATTTTTTCGAAAAAGTAAATTACTTCTTTAATTTGTACCTACCTACTTATTTTGTTACCTAGAGCATTCATCTATTTTTGATACTTATTTGCAAACATATCAGTTTTATTGATTACAATTCTTTTTAAGTCCACTGCTGGGCCAGGTACGACTACGGACAGCGTGGAGCTTACTTCACCACGCTGCTCCACTGCCAATTATTAAAGATGCGGGTTAGAGGCCAAACCGTACGTTAGATCTTTTGAAACCGCCTTTAAAAGCTCCCACGAGGTTTTACCACCATCTACTATGATAGCGTATAATTTGCGATATTTTCCTTCACTGCTATGGCGAGTGGCACTTGTTGAAACATGATAATAAATATGCTCTATTAATTTTATTAACCATATTATTACAGTTGCTGCATTTCTCTGTTTCTTCTTGCCAAAGACGGGTCAAGAAGCACTCGACTAAATCACTAGTGTCCGAGGAAATCTTAGCGCAATTAGACTACAGTTTGCAGAGTAGACTTCATATCGTTCGTGTGGTTGTACATATCATGTAGAATGTAAATATTGAGGACTAAGTATTGTTATTTATTCATGTTGCGTAGTGTAGCGTCGCGAGTGCCCGCACGGACCTCTTACCGCGTACTGTGATTCAGTATTCAGATATCTTGTCGATGTAAGATTGAACAACAGTATTTTAGAATTGACTGTGTAATATAATGCCCTTAAATTATTTTAATTATTATTAATAAAGGTTATTTACCTTCCATATACATATTGGGTTTGATTTTCGCTATTTCTGTACCCCTACGTTGTACATAAAATAGGTAAAACATTGTGCTCCATTACTTGCAATAACGTATACAGAATAGAATCTATGATATTAAAAAGACTTTACCAACGTGTTGTCGATTGGCATTGGCGATTGGCATTGGTAAATATTAGGTACACCAAATAGTGTAAATTAAACGTCATTTAAATTATAAAACTATTTACTTAATACTTATTATGAATAGGCCTTAATTACTAATTTGTAAGGTAATGGAATGTTTAAAAAAAGAAAAATATTTCTAAAACAATTTATTAAGAGTACAAAATTAGAATTCAAGGCAAATGACTATTGAATGTTGTGATCATTTCAATTGTAATTGCATTATAATTCATACATATTACAATAATATCGCAACAATTCCTATTACTTACTGACATAAATACTGGTACAGAAAAATGTTGTATTCATTTCAAAATTTTTAATAAAACAATTTTATGTACAAAGAAATTTAATTTCACTTAACACTACCAGAACTATGCAGTGTATTTGAATTAATATGAAATTTAACTTACCAACCACATGTATATATATTAACTATATTTATCGTCTATTTATACTTTACACTGTCATACATTGCTTTTATATGCTTTTTATGAAACAATAGTAAATAAATCTCAAATCAATAAAGAAAAAAAATATCAATATACAATAATATTAATAGAAAATTTCGACGCCATATTCGCTACAAGAGCATAGCTGACACTAAAGCAGGTAATCCCTTGGCCACAGAGCGAGACAAAAATTTATATCACTACGGGTGCTAACTTCTCAAATTATATGAACAAACTATGGATAAAAATATAGCGACAGCTATTCAGTCCGAACGTTACACTCAACTACAACCATACTTCGGTCACTATACAAAGGTCTGCTGACTGACTCGAGGTTGCTATCCATACAGAATGAATGGGCTTTGAAGCTTTGCTTATATTATACTAGTAACAAATACCAATGAATCCTATAGCCCACTTCTTACGCCAGACACGCAAGAGAATGGTAATTTTAGGTGAAGTTAATTATAGATGTGTTGCTCTCATAACGAATAAATTGGACATGTGATTATGTCTCTCCTACTATAACATTCACACTGAAACACAACAAACACTGACACTCAATAGCTGTGTAATGTGGCGTTTACCAGTCAAACACTGCTCATCAGATTATATCACTTGAAAATGCAATAGAATATGAGGTTTACATTATCAATGTGCATTATTAACATGTTAGATCAGTGATTCTCAAGCACTGTGCCGCGGCACTTTTGTGTACCGCCAAATTTTGCAGATATATAATAATGTTAATATTATTATTACAATTTTCCACATGTGATTTGTGTGAATTCGGATTTTCAGCATTAGCCAACATTAAAACTAAACTAAAACTAAAAATATCAAGATTGTTAAATGTAGAAGACGATATGAGAGTAGCATTGTCATTTTTACGACCAAATATAAATGAAATTATCAAAAAACATCAAGCTCAAATTTCGCATTAAAAATATTTTTATTATTAGTTTGTAATTAATTAATCTCTTAATAAACGTTTAGTTATTATTGTAGTATATATTAGTTTATTTCGTATATTTAAAATTTTTGTCATAAACTATTT